>JAFBJT010107390.1:59919-72100 GCA_016785325.1 Chascanopsetta lugubris | reverse complement strand
CGCCACCTTGCCGAAGCCTAACTTCTCCTGGTTCCTGGTTCCTTCGACGGGCAAAGGGGCGGAGCTGTCGGGCACAGCTGTCAGTCACGAGGCCACGCCCTCAATTAGGTGTCATTTCCAACATTGATAACCGAAAAATAAGCGAGTGATTAAAAAAAATGCACCCCCTGTACAGTTGTCACGGTAAAACATGTGACTGATTGAGACCAAAACCAAAGTTTGTACCAGGCATTAAACATCTACTCACCTCTAAAGTTGGAGATTGAAACTAGTGACACACGGAAACTGGGTCCGAGACCAGTTGAGATCCACTGATCCACACTATTATTCACCATTAGTCTCTGACACGTGTCATGTCACGTCATCTTCAACCGCTTATCCAGTCACCTGGGTCACAGGGTATTTCTAACAGTAGACATTGGGCCATTCTGGGTATCAGTGTCGGGGCCAGCAGGGTCGGATGGGATTTGAACCAGTGACCTTTGCTTTCAAAGACAACTGCTGTAACCAATGGGCCACTGCCGCCCCTAGTCTCTGTCATTTACACTTAAATTATACTGGAACGTTCTGCTGGTGTGAAGGATGTTGAAAAGCAACGTCTTTCAGTGTGTGCCCCACACACTGAAAGTGGCGGATTGTAGGTACTCGACCATAAACCTAAAGAAGTACTGGGATCATTTCCTGAATACATACTTAATACACGTAAAGGTATCCGTACACTGATGTAAACATTTGGTATTGCAAGTAAAGTAAAAAAAAAAAATCTTCAATTCTAATATTGCTTTTCAATTATTTGTGGCATAAGGTGTATTTTTTCCATCCAAACCCCTCAAATATTGATCTTAATGTGAGTCTTATAGGTATCCCATTATACCGGGAGCGGATCTTGAAGCGGGCTGATTATTCATCGCTCAGCTCACATGTCAGCGAAGTCACTCAGAGAACAGCCTCAGTGAGGCTGCTTTACAAACCTTTGTTTGGTTACCCTCAGGTATTGTTTGGTTGTTGTTTATGGTACAAGAAATATTCTCCTGTAAGGTATTCCCTCCTCCGCACTCCACGGGATTTTTCAGTGTGCCGCGACTTCCTTTGAAATTCAATCACACCACTGGCATCTTTGTGCGATTATCATTTTATTCATATATTTATTTCATTTTGACATCTGGCACCAGCGAGCGAGGATGAGCTGTCACAGACGCGTCAGGGATTGTCAAATTGGGTGAAATCGGGTTCCTCTGTGTATTTGCCAGGTGGTGCATTCAATTAACCATTCACTTTTTGAGGATCAGCAGCCCCGTGGTAACAGTGGGATTTCAGGGACTTGTCATTGTAAAGTGAACACACCCAATAACAGACCTGGGCCTTTCAAGGCCCACGGGCCACATCAATGTGACCCACCGGGCAAGCTGCACTGTTTTTATACAGGGTCAAAATGGCCAAAATATACTTTTATTTTGAAATGCTTCCATTCCCTGTGTGTGTGTGAGATCCTGTTATTCTTGATAATAATTTGATTTGAAATTGATTCTATTTTGAAGGTGGAGGGGAGGCACTGTGAACGAAGGCTATTGGACGCAGCTGTCCTTCTTCACGACAGAATTACACAAACAGGAAACAGAGGCATTTCAGGCTAAAAGCATATTTGAGTTCTTTCTTCCTTTGCTTATGTAAAAAACACAGTGCAGTTGGCACTTGACTGTGCGGGCCACACTTGAATCTGCCACACTGGATGTGGCCCGTGGGCCGTGAAATACCCAGGTCTGGTCTAAGATGCTCGTCACGCTGTGTTCAACTCAAACTTCAGAGCAAGCAAACACCAAGCATGGCGCCAGAGTGTGTGGAAACTCTGAACCTTCTTATAGTCACCTCATTCTGCTCGTTGGTCAGGGCTCGGTGCTGCAGACTTAAATCTGAGCTACAAGGAGATCCGTGGTCAAGTTTGAGCCACTTCCTTCATCCGGCTCAGCGCCGAACTTTCCTCTGCCGTTGGAAGAGAACAGGCGGAGCTTCTCCTTCCACTGCGGCACGGCTGCTGTCCGACTTTCAGAAATGTGGATTTATAGTTGACATCCTCGTTGAGAGGTGCAGAGACAAACCCACATATTTTTCCTCCATGATTCCCTCCCTCCTTCACCTCCTCATTCACCCTCCACTCACTCTTTGCCGCCGCCCCATCCCTGGCTTCTTCAGTCGGCTCATTGCTCTCAGTTTGAGGCCCCTCTCGGAGTAATTGATTCAGCGGCATCGGAGAAGGGTGCTCAGATACACTCCCCCAGACGTAGGTGCTTCTTAATATGCGGAAGGTGTTGGCGGCCTTAACGAAGCACACGTCAGTGAGTCTGGTTCACATCGGACGGACACACCAGCCCTGCTTCTCTGCGGAGAGCCACTCGTTCTGTTTGAGTCTAAAGAGTTTGATCTTGTCCATTTGCAACATGTGACTTTAAAGATACATGACATGGGAAGACTCTAAGGGTATCCAATCGTTCCTAGTATCATTTAATCACAGTCCACAAGATATATAACTCAAAGTAAAAGACACTTCAGTGAGTGCATAAGGTTCTGTCTGTATTTACACCGCTGTACTTTGGACTGTGTCGCTTTGACACTCAGTATAGATAGTAACATTTTTCCTGCTTTCATTTGAGAGGTCAGTCGAGTGGACGACATATCTCCACTACAACGGAGCTAAAATACTATATGATAAGTTTGTCCTCAACGTGTACATCCTCACTGACTCACTGTAAAATCACTGTGCAGACTGTGTTTTGTTCCGTTTCAAGCAGTGGTACCAACTCTGTGAGAAAAGTAGCTATTGGCTGTCGCTAAATGACATCTTCACCCAATTTGCCTAATTGTCATGGAAGCTGTACAGAGCTCTCCCCAGAAATTTGGAGTAGGATGGCCGGGGGGGCGGGGGGGGCACGTATTGGGGCGCTGCATAACAGAGCGTATGTCTCTGCAGTGTTACCCCTCGGTTTACAGCTTCGGACACCAACACAAACAGGAATCATGAGGCCATGTGTTTCTTTTAATTCATACGTGTGTGTGTGTGTGTGTGTGTGTGTGTGTGCCATGTGTTTCTTTTCACCAACCTTTTGGAGCCGCGGGCTACTTTCAAGCTACCGAGTAACCCGAAGGGCACCAGTTTGATACCGACTTCTACAATAACAGAATTGCACTGTAGAGCTTTAATGAGAAGAAAGAATCATACTGCATCATTAACAGCGATGACAAAGTAGGACATTCTCAAGTTTCAACATGAAACCGTTGATTTCTCTTCCTTTCTGTCTGTCGCCCCCAGACAAGCCTGTTAAGCGTCTTCTTTGTCTTACTTCTGAAGAAACTTCTTTGAAAGTCTCAAGGTAAAACAACAAATGACACCGAAGAGGTTTCAGAAAGCTCCAGTTCCTCTGGTTCCACATGTGTACACAAGGTTCTGGGCAGGGTGGATGTTCCGAGCATCGGAGAACGTGCCTCGGTTTTCTCCTCTGTGGCTCGAAGCTCTGTCAGATCCTTTTGTCCCTGTCTGCGATCTCAGTCCGACAGAGACGTCGGCATCGGGGCTCAGTGGGATTCTGGCCATGTGCTGCAGGACTCTTCGTGTTCCTCATGTCACTGAAGATAGTCCTCTCTGCCGATGAAGGGCGAGGGCGTTATGCAAGTGGGTCGGTAGTTGTCGCGATGCCTCCGAGTCCCGCCGTCGACTGATGCCGCCCGCGTGGCAGCGAGAAGAACAATACCGGATATTACCGATCGCCAGCGCTTGGGAACATTTGCATGAATCTGTCTTGTAATTCACAGCTGATGATATCTGCAGTTGCAGCTCGCGGCGGCGCGCACTGTGCTGTGTGTTCCTGCGTTTACGGCTGGTGAGTGATGATTCACCTCTCTCTGAACCTTCAGAGTCGATGGTTGCCAGAGTGGCTTTTGGCAAATCCGCTACCACGCTCTGCCAAGTGTTTGTACCCATCCACTGTGTCTGGCGAGGGAGGGAGGGAGGGGGGTGGGGGGGGTAGGGGGTGTCCCTGGCATCCTGCCGCTCTCCCTCAACCACCCCCCCGGGGGGGGCGAGGGGGGGTGTCCCTGGCATCCTGCCGCTCTCCCTCAACCACCCCCCCCACCCCCCCAACCCCTGCAATTCTCAAAGACGACAATGATAAGAAGTGCCGGGCGGGTGTGGGGAGAGAGGGAGCGGGGTGAGAAAATCCTATTCAGACTCTCGGCTTGTGAAGCCAGAGCCCATTCAGCATGTTCCTGAAAATCCTCCTCAATGAAGACAAGCAGAGGGAGCACTGTATCAACAAGCATCGCCCCGGCATTTAGCTGTCACTCAGGGTTATTTATGCCCCTTATGCACGGCATTCCAGAGGTTAGTTCAGGGAAGTTAGCACAAATGAGGACCGGTTCAAAGCGAGGACATGACTCCGTGCTCCACCCTGTTCTCCCCACACCTCTCTGTTCTTCTCACCATCCCTGATGTGATTGGGGAGTGGGTCACTCTGTCAGGTCTGTCAGGTCCACAGAGTTCTACACCTCAGATGACACAGAGTGGCCTGTTGTTTGCCTGATAACTGAAGAGATGTGCGTCGTTATCATTTCCCTCGATTGTAACCAGCCTGTGTACGTTCACTCAGTCTGCGCTGTTTGTAAATGTATATTCAATTGTTTTCGATTTAATTCTGTTTTCTTTTGCAAATTTTTTTTCCCCCTTTTGCTGCCGTAACATGTTAATTTCCCCATTGTTGGGATGAGTAATAACGTTCTATTCCGTTCTATTCTACATTGATGGTTAGTCCGGCATTTGTCCGCAGATCCTTTTTGAAGAATAATTCTGCTTAAATAATTATTCAAAGTTGAAATAGATTGACGTTAATCGTGGGGACAAATAATAAGAAATGTCGTTTTCCAAAATATACTTAAAAGGTTGTAGTTTATTTGTGTTGTTTCTCCAATGTATTGTGGTTCACTCAAATTCTTGATTCATCCTTTGGCTGAAGACACTACAAGTGTTCAGAGGTTCAGAGGAGATGGTCTTGGTCAGAAGAAACTCCTTATCTAGATTCATTCAAAATGATGATGACCTTGACAAAAGTACCCCCCCCCCCCGATGCTAAGCTAGGCTAAAACATGTCAACTTTAGTCACTCCATTCATCCATCCATCCATTTTCAAACGCTTGTCCAAGACCATAAATATTAATGGACTCATTTTAGGTTAATGGAATTGTTTTAGGTGATTATGAATTAATTGAAATGTCTAGTATGTAATTGTTTTGTAATATTTTTAGAAGTGACAAAAAATGACCAAAATCTGTACCTTTAAAGAAATGAAAGAAAAGAAAGAAAGATTTTTCTCAACTGAAGTCACATTTTTTCAACTTCTGTGACTGTTCCTTCTCACCTAGTCCCCACACATTCAAAGAGTGCATCTATGCAGCTTTTCTCTCTGTACAAGGCATCTTTAGGATGTGGACTGGGGATGAGGCAGACCCTGATCAAACCACCAACCATTTGGATAAAAGACATACACTTGTTAAATTAGAATTCAAGCAGGTCAAGCTAATGTAGTCGACTAAATGATTTTCTTTCCTAAAAAAACTATAGTATATATTGTTTACATATATTGTAAACTATACTATTTGTGCCAAATCACTACTCTACTCTACTACTAAAATTCAATTTTATTTTTTATTTTTGGTGGAACATTAATTATGCTCGCCTATTCCAGTCATTGTAAATACACATTACTGGCTCAAGGAGAGACATTCCTGAAATTCCTGAATTTTTAAATACATGGAGAAAGGAGAGCGCTAACCCTGATTTATTCCTCTTGAGTTCGGCAACAACATCTGGAAATACAATTACTAGTAATGGTTGTTGATGGTAGTAATTGGTTTGTATAATTGTCACATGGAACATATGCCAAGCTCTTACTCATGGATGCACATTCACATACATACACAAAGAAACAAGGTTGCTCTCTGAGGCTAAAGCAGTGCATTCCCAGTCCGTCCCATTTACATGCAGAACTGTCGTCTGAGCTCCGCTGCGGGTCTTATTCAGGTTAATCTGTTTACGTGAACCTGTGCCTGAGCCGCTCTCTGTTTTCATGAATAAACCAGTTAACGTAATATTCCCTTTGCCCCAGACAGAGAAGTGCTGTCTTCCAGCTATTACAGAGGAGAGAGAGAGAGAGAGAGAGAGAGAGAGAGAGAGAGAGAGAGAGAGCGAGCGAGCTCAGGACTCCTCTGTGCTGCCCTGTCCACTAAACAATGACAAGTGGTGGTACAAGAGTAATTCAGGTGGAGTTGTTCAAACCAGCAATCCAAATTGCACAATACAGGGTCACAAGTGGGTGTTTCAGAATCCTATTTTGTGTGTAGCTTGCAACAACAGGAGCAGGCGAGTCCTCAGCCTCACAATACTTTGTCAAACAGTTCATAATTACGATAACGTGGATACTGTGACTGGATCCGGAACTCTGACCTCAATAACTCAGCTGGTCAAGGATGTGTAGCTCCCTCTACTGACAAGGAGTAGAGCATACTGTCACTTTCTAAAGATCCAGTGTTTGATTTTCCTAAATGTGGCTGAACTTGTTTGAATAAAAAATAATAATAAAAAATAAAAATAGTAGAAGAGAGTGTGTGTGCAGGGTTAGGGTTAGGGTGGTGAAACATGTTTTCCTTGTAACTGCATCATGTTCCTCCTTAGTCAGCCATTAGGGGGCAACTGTGGCCTGAACCCCACATTGTCCCATACACACGAAAGTGCTACAAATAGATGCACAGTCAGTTTGTGTGACTGGGTAAATGTAAACTGTACTCGAGTGCTTTGAGAGGTCTTCAAGACTTGATCAAGTGCTATATAAATACAGACCATTACCATTTACATAATGCATTTGATTACGTTCTCAAGGAGTAACAGTAACTTGTGACCTGAGGTGCGAGAGGGAATGCCCCAAAGTGCATGTAAAAAGTGTACTCTTATAAAGTGCAGCTGGTGTGTGCGGCATCGCTCAGTGGAATTAAGATCCAGGAGCTCCACCAGGAGAGGTTGCCTCGATCTGTATTGAATTTGTTATATGATTTTGCAACACATCGGTTTACTACAGTTCCAATAAGCACGTGCTCATAACTTATAGCTATGGCAACATCTGATTATTTCACGTGTGGCATTAGTTACCTTGCAGTTGCTGATACTGAGGGCAAGGTCAAACATATGGCCCGCGTACAGTGTGTACGATTTGGTGACATCTAGAGGTGAAGTCACATGTTGTATCCGTCACCTCACCCTTCTGAACATGCAGGAGAACTTATGGTCGACTTCAGTTGTCACTAAGACTTGGTGGATGTTTTGTACGTCCAGTCTGGGCTGCTGTAAAAACATGGCGGCCCCCATAGAGAGGACCCACTCCTCATGTAAATATACATTATTGGGCTCATTTAAGGGTGATGGAAAATTGTAAATGTCTGAAAAAATCAGTATGTAATTGTTTTGTACTGTTTTTCGAAGAGACAGAAACGACCGAAATCGTACACACTGCACCTGTAACTGCAATTTTTCAATAAAAGTAAAAGTGGTAGCAAGCAAACTGTCCATGCTGGAGGTTGTTCATAATGTTTTGTCAAAAGATACTTTACATTTTCAATATGTACTTTTTTGACACTAAAACAAAGGGGAAAAAACGGTTGTTGTTGTTGTTGTTGTTATTGTTGTTGTTTATAGGTCGGTATGCTATGATTTTACTGGTCTGGCCCAATAGGGGCGTATGTGGCCCCTGAAATAGAATTCATCTGTCACCCCTAGGCTAGAATGAGACATCAAGGCCACCGTACTATCTTGTATCTTATGAAGTGGACATGTTAAGAAGGTTGAACTTGATTGAGGACCGGAGAGACGTCTTTCTAGTTGATTACCTTGTATGCATTAACCCGAACCAGCTCATGGAGACCTACAGGTACCGGGCCCCTCATATGTGCTCCACCTGTTATCTTGAATCTCACATAAAACGCTCGGACACAGATGCTCTGAAAATTGCCCCAAGCAGAATCAAAAATGCCCTCCCCTGTTCAACAACTGAAAGTAGGTGCCGCGATTCCATCTCTTCAACTTTCCATCCATCTCACGTCAGGGCTGATGGAGTACATCGCCTCCTCCGAGGCCCTCTGACCCGGTCCAGGCAGTCCAGTCACGTCGGGCCGGGCCCTCGGAGCTGCTTTAAACACCGCACAGATCATCCGGCCCTCAGATGCTTTGATCTAAACAGAATCAGCGGCCGGGCTTCTTACGGGCGAAATCCATACTAACGCTTTTGAACTCCTCAATGCCGAAGCAATCTCGGCAAGGGAAAGGTATGATGTGACTGATGATGAGTGAGAAATGAATTGATTCCTTTGAGGAACCGTTGTAATTGTGTTGTAACAGAATGAAGCCGAAGGAAACGGGGAATGTAAACAAGAGCAGACAGCGGGAACATGTGTTACAATTTAGATCACATGGGTCAAACTCCTGGCCCACGGGCCATGGGTTGGACTTTTGACAGAGCCAAATGATTGGCCGATGCACTCGAGTCGCACTACTGTTGTCATGGATCATGTGGTTGATGTCCGTGGAGCTGTCCTCCCCATGGTGTCTCCTCCACTGTGAGAAACAGTCATTCAGTGCACATTGGAGTGCTTTCACCAGCTGATGGGATGGAGAAGGATGTGATTTTTTTTTTTTGCAGTCATGGCTTTGTTCGCTTTTCCGGAATGATTCAGCGGAGCTGTCCTCCCCGTGCTGTCTCTTCCACTTTGTGCAACAGTCACTCCGTGCCAGTTCAAGTGTAATTTTTGTTTTCACTTTTTGTGTCTAGCGATATATTCAGTGTGTTTACATTTTCACATGTATAGAAATGCATGTACAATATTTGTAACTTGAATAAATAATAATCAAGTATGAAGACAGTTATTTTTGAAATATGTTGAGGAGTAATTACATTTCGTCCCACAATTAAAACCGGCCCCTCGAGAGAAACCACAACGCTGGTGTGATGAGACCCTCGGTGAAAATGAGTTTGACACGTTTGACACAGAAACACGTGGATATCTGACTGATATGTAAAGTATATCAGATCATATGAAGATGTTTTACATTCACAAGATCTGTTTTACTTCGAGTCCTCCTCTGCAGCGCTCCCCACAGAGGTCGAATGGGGAAACGTGAGAGGGATCAGGAATGAGAGAAAAGTTTAGCGCCAGACGTTTGATGTTCGTGTCGAACGCAGCTTCGCTCTTGATGACTCACGAAAACATTGAAGGAAAGTTGTCGGGATGAATGTTATTGTGGGTCTGTTAGTCAAGGACACGCCGCAACGTACAAAGGCAGCATATCAAATACTCGCTGCTGACGTTAAGGAAAAGCTAGGCGGAGGCCTACTTTACAAAAAGTGCAGTTGTTGGTGACACTCGAGTCAGTTGGTTAGAAGAGAATATCAAAAGTTGTCTGAAATGCATAAAATATCTGGTGTGGGTTGCTCTCGTACAACCTCTTTTAGACCAGGGGTCTGTGACCTGATTGGGACCCTCTGGTGGGCCTGCTCAGGCCTGTGGGTTGTATGTTTGACACACTCATTTCAGTTCAGGGGCCACAAAGGCCCAAATTAGATCTCAAGTGAGCCGCAGTCAGCAAAACCATGACGTGACCTATAAACAACGACAAGTGTCTTTCTTTGTTTTAGTAACAAATAGTACGAGTAGAATTGTGTATTTAAAGGTGCAGTGTGTACGGTTTCTGTGAGCTTTTGTCACTTGGTAGATTAGGATGAGGATTACAAAACAATTCTATACTGCCATTGATGCAAAACGTCCAATCCACAATATATGAATTGCTTTCACGTTGCCCTGAAACGAGCCTGTTAAGAGTGGCACACACACACAGCATGGACCTCAATGCACGAGACAAAACAGGAGCATGAATTCCAGAGGTGCTTAAATAGGGAGAGAGGGAACCGGGGCCAGGTTCAGGTAATCAGGAGTCACACCAGGTGCGGACACTTAGGCAATCAGACGGGACGAAGACAGACCAGGTGCAGACGAACTGGAAAGGAAACCCTCACCAAAATGAAACAGGAAGGGTCGGAAAAACGTGAGTCAACTGAGAGGGGAGACGTGTGTGTGTGTGTGTGTGTGTGTGTGTGTGTGTGTGTGTGTGCGTCCACACACACTCTGCCTCTGCCTACACTTACCCAGTAAAGCCAACTGCTTCTCATTGTGCTTTTGGTGTCTGTGCTGGTGAATCTTACAATGAAACATGTCGGCTGTTTTAGAGGAGGAGGAAGAATGAACCAGTTTGAATTTGATGTTTCTAATCAAAAACGGGAACAGTGAGTGAGCTGAGGATCTGGGGGGGCGGGGGGCGGCGGGGGGGCTCTGACGGACAGGTGGACAAGTCATCAAAGGGGTCTGGACAAACGAGAACATGACAGAGGGTCAGACTCATCCCATTCTACAGGCGGGAATAATCCCAGTGCGTGTGTGTTTGTTTCAGTTAGCACTGCGTTGTGGGCGTGAGCCGCTTTGACCTTGCTGCTGCCGCCGCTGCCCCTCTGATTCCCACCACTCAAGCCAGGTCCGATGAATTGAACGTGTTGCATTGATCATGGCGGGATTGAAATAAACCTCCCTCTCCCTCCCTCATCACTGGATAGCGTTCTCTCATCCTCGTATAGCGACGCACACACACACACAGACAGACAGACAAACAAAAATGCTGATTAATCGCACGTCGCGGGCGCATGACAGATGGTGACCTCCGCTTTGCCTTTGCTGTTGTCGTGGCGGAGGAAGCTGTGAAGGCCACCAGATTGAGGAGCTGATCCTGAGGCTTGACCGCGAGGGGACGGGGATGGTGGACTACAGGTGAGCACAGACGCTATGCTGCTGTTGGAGATCACGCACAGGTGCTGCCTTTAAAGGGGGCCTCTGTAATTTTGTACTCATCAGTCAGCTGATCCCGCTTTGAGAACGCATATCCTCCCAACTTACTCTTCCTTCACCACAATAAAAACGCCACGTTGTCATCAATAACAGGTCTTAACCGCAATCAGACTCGACATCATCATTGCCACGCCACCAACTCACTAGACTTGAAGCCAGGTTGCAAGGTCTGAGGAGCTGTATTTGCTGAATTCCCTCTCAGGAAACGATAAACATAACACTTGGACATGATGGTATGAAACTGTACCACATCCTGTCCTGCAATTAAAACAAAATCCTTGATATAAAAATTGAATAATACTTGGCTGACAAGAAATGCTACTTGGGGCTTTTACTTTGAAATTCAGACAGGAAGATAAATAAATGCCTGATGTTTACTTTGCAGATATACCATCAAAACTGCAAAGCCAGAGTGAATTGCAACCACTATGGGCGAGATGCAGACTGAGCACTGTAGTGGCTTGCGACTCCCTCTAGTGGTTATAAAGTGGTATAGCAGGGTGGATGAGCTGTCGGCTTTTGTTGATATCTACACACTAATAATAGCGACGACGCCCTCCGTATAACGCTGAGACTGTTATTTACAAACGCTGTAACGTCATCTGTGAATATTTCCACCACATTTAGCCTCTTGATTCCACGACGGTCAAAAATGAGTCTCTGAGTTGGGCCTGACTGTTCTCGTGCAGGGGTCTGGCAGACACCAGGAAGCAGATGATGCGGGATCACCGCCGCCAGCTGAGGAAGTTCGAGTCCCGTCAGAAGAAAGAGAAAAATAAGAGCGAGCGCATCCTCAAGACCTTCCAGAAGGCCGTGGAGGCGGTGACGCCTCTGGGCTCCATCGTCATATCGCCGGGCGTGGCCAAGGACGACCCCAACGGCCCGCAGCCCTTCTCCGCCACGCCCCTCAGCTCCTGGCACCACATCGTCCTGTCCAACAACAGCCGCTACTCCGTCGGCAACCTGAGCAACGAACACGTCCACCTGCCCATGATCGGCGGGCCCTGGTCGTATCATCCCACCAGCTCCATGGCGATGCGCTCCTACTCCCAGCCCAACCTGCTGGACGGCTCGCCGCTATCCGCCCAGGACAAAACCGTCTCGGCCCAGGGCGTTTGCTCGGATCCAGAGATGAGCCGCGGCAAGCTGAGCCCCGGCGCCAACCACCTGACCCGGTCCAGACCTGCACTGAACCCCAGGC
>JAFBJT010107390.1:34092-53877 GCA_016785325.1 Chascanopsetta lugubris | reverse complement strand
GGGTGGGGGGGGGGGGGGGGGGGAGAGGGGGGTGAAGCAGCCTGCAGAGAATGAAATGAAGTCCACATGAACAGAGGATGACTAATTACAGAGATTGCTCAACGTTTTCGGGGGAAGCGCACTTCCTGACTTCGAGCTCGGCGCCGACACATGTGCCGCAGCCCCGTGGAAGACGTGCACCGAGCGCCGCGAGCCCTCGCTCTGTTGTGCAACGTGCTTCCATTGCTTGCTCTTAAAGGTGCAGTGTGGACGATTCAGTCAGTGCGCGCACGCCGCGCGCCCAGTCCGCAGCTCCGCGTAGTTTTTCGCTCCAACGCAAGCACGGCCGGAACGCGGTGCTGCTCCGGTTCGACTCCCGCTTGGCTCGTCTTCCTGGACCAGAGTGCGCGAGCGCGACGAAGCAGGGCGCTAACTGCGATCAGAACCTTACGTATCGCGCCTTTAAATCACCGCCTCTGGCCCAACTGGAGATGGAACGAGCCGGTGTCCCGTCTCTCTTGTGTGTACCGAGCTGATCGAACGCAAGTCCACGAGGGTCCTGGAGCACACGGGTTCTGAGTTGGCTCTGGAACACCGGGGGTCTCCCGATCCTCGTGGGCCTCTGTCTCGTCAAAACTCTCTCACGGCCCGCTGCCTCTGTCAACTATCAAACATGGCTCCCAGTCTTCAGAGGTAATCACTGCAAGACACGGGACTGCCAGACTCCCAAGTGTGTGTGTGTGTGTGTGTGTGTGTGTGTGTGTGTGTGTGTGTGCATTGTGCTGTACACTGGGTCTTTTATAGCTGTAGTTGCCCTCATCTTAAACGTCCTGTTTTCCATTAAAAAGGCAATTAAAAGAAGAGGAGCCGGCGTGACGCCGCCATTAGAAGGCGCTTAACACCTTTCCAGTCGGCGGCGGTCAGTCCGCTGACGCTTCGCCGCCTGATGTCTCTGATGACGACGAACTGGGACGTAGACAGTGTTTCCGTGGCAACCTGCCCCAAAGTGTCTGTAGCGACGTGAATCAGGTGAAACTCCCCCTCACCGTGGCTGTAGCACTGGTAGCGCTGGGGCGCCCCC
Source organism: Chascanopsetta lugubris (assembly GCA_016785325.1). Classification (NCBI taxonomy): domain Eukaryota; kingdom Metazoa; phylum Chordata; class Actinopteri; order Pleuronectiformes; family Bothidae; genus Chascanopsetta; species Chascanopsetta lugubris. Next base: position 52,817 of record JAFBJT010107390.1, on the reverse strand, counting down.
CCCCCCCCTGGGGGGCCCCCCCCCCCCGCCCCGTGGTGCTGATGCAGCATCCACAGAACGTGACAGGCCGGCCCAGAATGTCACTCAAGAGGCCACGCCCCTTCAGGACGCGCCAAATTCAAACCCGGACAGAGTCAAAAGACGCGAGTTCCCAGCAAAAGCGTGGTTTGCGCCGGGCTTTCAACACGTGTCGCTCGCCCGTGGAGATGGTCGTCGATGGGGGTTGACTCGCTCCGGGAGCCTGCCTCAAGTGGCCGCCCGGTGAACTGCAGGTTTTCCCACTTCTGTGTCGGACCCCTCTGTCAGCCCCGCAGGTCTGCTGGTCTCCAAACACCTGGGTCCTCACATGTTGTTTTGACCAACTCGCTGCAAACGATCAGAGGCAGCGCAGATGTTTGTGGTTCGATTCCCTGGACGGATCCTCCCGCTCGCTTGGGTCCACAGTGGACCTCTGTTTGGTGTCATCAGCTCCAGACCAGCAGCACAGAGGGGGGGGGGGGGGTGGGGGGATGTGCTGTGGTCCCACGTGTTGAAGTCTGCGGTGGTCCCTGTGTGGCGGCGTGGAGCAGCTTCCCCTCCGCGCTCAACACGTCTCTTGTTTCCTGCTAACTGGTTCCAGCAGCGCCGAGAGTTCTCCGTCGTACAGTTGGTAATGATTTAAACAAGCTCCGGGCCCCTCTCCCCCTCCACCCCCCCCCCCCCCCCCCCCCCCCCCCCCCCCCCCCCCCCCCCCCCCCCCCCCCCCCCCGCCCCACCTCTCCCCCTCCACCCCTGACTCCCGCTCAGGTCCGTCCTCGTTCGCTTTGACAACGCGAACATTTGGCTCGCGTCCTCGGCTCGTAATCACCTCTATCGGCCCCGCTCCGTCCGTGCCGTCCGTGGGATTGAAGCGGATCAGGTCTTGAGACGGTTTAAAGAATCCTGGAGTGGACTTAAGGCCGGCGGTGCTGAGGTGGGTGGGTGGGTGGGTGGTCCGCGGGTCACCTTGACTTCAGGTCGACACACGCATTCAGGGGAAAGGTGAGCGGGGATCTGTGTTGGATGGCTTTCAGCGGGAGAGCAGCTTTCTGCCTCTGTCCTTTAATTTCACCTCTTGATCCCAAACGTTTGGACAAATGATGATTGGCTGATTACTTCCTCCAGTGCACAACGGAAAAGCTAAGAAGGCTTAAGCACATTCTGAAGGTCACGTGACTCACCCAGGTCTCAATTTGAACCTTGTTTACACCAGGTATCTTATTGTTACGCCTCAGTAAATGGTATTTATTTTGTATTTTTGTCCTATAAAGAGGACATGCTCCTTCACAAACAGCTACACTGTCCCTATATTGTTTTATTGATACATTTTTTTTTATATCAGTTCAACATATCATTTCTAGGGTTGTTGTTACGACACAGAATAAGTCATTTAAAGAGTCCAAATTCGAGATGTATGCAATGAAATCCATTTATACCTGCATTAACCTCAGGGGGCCGACACACGAGTCCAATCAGTGGAGGTGGAGGAGCTTGCAGTTCACATGGTGGCCACTCGAGGCAGGCTCTAAATCCCTGATCCAGTCCCCATAGAGTCCCACGTGAAAACGCTCACCTTCCGAGGGGCATGAAACACACACAGGGTGGGCGCATTTAAACGCTGACCCACTCGGGCAGGACGGGAAAGTGTTGCTGCGTCACGAGAACGGCGCAGACGTTGTTTCTGTCTTTCCTTTCACGGGAGGCGTCGGCCTCCACTCCTCTGAGCCGAGTGTGGAACATCGGCCCCGCGCACAAACAGTCCAGATATTGTTTTTTCATTTGAGTGTTCGACGCAGAGGTCTGTTGATGTTGGACAGCGTGAAGCGCTTCGAGCTGCGTTAAGCTAAAGAACTAAAGATTCCTTTAATACCTCTCGCACCGCGTCAGCCTCACCTGTGCGTCTTCACTCAGGTGAGGCTGTTTGTGAATGCTGATTCAGCATATTACACACACACACACACACACACACACACACACACACACACACACACACCCAATAAGGATAAAGCTGTGTTCACCAGTTGGACAGGATCCCCCCCCCCCTCCTCTCCCCTGATCCCCTCTCGGCCTCTTCCTCTTCCTCTGCTCCCCACTGAGCATCTTTGATCCTCGCTCCTCCGTCTCCCTTAAATTCTGTTCGGGCTCTTAAACGTCACATGATGCCACATTCATTCTGCACAGCCTCCACCTGGTGGAGCTCCGAGACGGAGGCCGGCCGCTCTCAGGAGGCTTGTAGACGGAGCCACTGGGATCTTGATTTTATATATGTATACACACACACACACACACACACACACACACACACACACATATACATTCATATATACTACATGTACACACAGGTATAAAAAGGGGGCCCATATGTTTCTAGTCTGGCTCCTTATGGGCCACATGATACACTTCCCGTCTCAACAGGAAAACTCTCCTGTAAACCTGCCTCATTAGCCCACTGACCTGTGTGTGTGTGTGTGTGTGTGTGTGTGTGTGTGTGTGTGTGTGTGTGTGCGCGCAGAAGTGACTCCCCAGCAGGATCCAGTAAGCAGCAGACTCCCCCGAGCTCCTCAGATGCTGCGGCAGCAACTTCCGGAGCCGACGACCTGTTTGAGGATTTTTGACACTTAAACCTCAGGACTCTCTCCGCTCACTCCTGCGTTTATTCTGTTTTTATATTGGATTTTGCCCCAATGTGAGTTTTTGACGTCTATTTTGAAAAACCTGGGTGTAAAAGTAGTAAAAGAGTCCGTTATTTTCAGGATGTATGAAATGAGGAACTGGGATTGTGTGATGTCATTGCTGTCATTTGAACATTTGTACCAATAAAAGATGAAAGTGTTATATTTGATCTTCCAGTGTTTTCCGTATTATTTCACCTTGTCTGTAAAATCACAGCTAAAAGTTGTATGTGATTAAAGTACTTTTTTTTTTTTTTGACAGTGTCCGACATCCCAGCGCTTTAATGACCCTGAGAGGTCAGGTAAAGGTCAGCTGGACAGTGGACGAGCAGGAGGACGTTTCCACTCGCTCGCTCTCGATCCCTCGAGGAGGAAGTGTCATGAGATGGGTGGAATCCCCCTTTAATTTGAAAGTCTGACTCCCACTCAGGCTTTCCCCGTTCTCACTTCCTCCTCCAGCTTCACTTCCCACTCCTCCTCATCCCCACTGTGTCACACTGCAACTCCTCCCCCCCACCCCCCTCCCCCCACACCCACCCACCCAGCTTCCAGTGGGCGTTGTAGGGACATGTGGGCCCCTCCTTCCTCAATGATGTCCTCATAATAGGAGGCTGAGGAGTGGATTTGAACTTGCAGCCAGTGCTGAGAGGTGGGAGAGGGTCCGCACATCCCAGTGTGTGTGTGTGTCAGAGAGGGAGAGGGAGAGAGAGAGGCAGGAGAGAGAGAGAGAGAGAGAGAGAGAGAGAGAGAGAGAGAGAGGGGAGCCACTGCAGGGATCACAGCTCCTTCTCCTCCTCACCAGGATCCTCCTGCACTGGAGTCTGCAGAACCTTCTCACCGGTTAAACGGGGCCACAAGCAGCTGGACTTTTCTTTTTATCACCGGATAAACCAGGTAGGATGACTCCCTTTCCCCCCTCCCCCCCACCCCTTGACCTAATTCCATGCCTCGGTTTCTTGCGCCGGATCAAAAGAAAGACATGGTGTCTCTGCCTGCACCCGCAGCTGATGCTCAGACCTGCACCTCTCTCTTCATCCAGAGGGGGCGCACTGTGCTCAGGGGCTGGGTGGGCAGGAATGTTCCCACACTGACCCTAACGGATGATGAGAGACGTGATAAGAGAGTGGGACACTGGGAACCAGTTGACATCCAGTGAGCAGAGACCGACCATGTGACCCGTCCTGATTAGCTTTATCAGCAGTGACGGACGCGGATCACACACACGGAGACCACACACAGCGCGTCGCTGTTTACCGATGTGGTTGTTGACTCATGTCAACAAAACAAAGGATTCGGTATTTTTGTAAAAAAAAAAAAAAAAAAAAAAGATACATCGTAGAAATTCTGCTGATCGTATAGTTTCGTGTGTGTGTATAATATATTTTGTGCACGATCGTTAAAAAAAAAAAGTGCTCAATTACTTTCCCGCCGTAACATCCTGTAATATACTGTGAGTATAAGTGTCTCTTATTTCCGCAATCATCACTAATGTGAACATGGTGGGCAAGAGTAACAACCTCTCTGTTACCATGACAACCATGAGGTTGCGCGACAACAGAAGAAAATCAAATACTTAGTTGCATGGGGGAAATGAGGTTTTTTTTGTGTGTGTGTGTTTTTCAAGTAAAAATGCTGAGTGTCACTTAAACCCTTTAAGTTGAATATGGAATTATACTCCAAAAGTTGCTGACGAGCACATTTAAATTGCTTGGTCTTTATTGATCCCCGTTTCACTGTGTTGAAGAGCCCTGAAAGTAGTTCACTGTCACCTGTCACTCAACATCCATGCATAGTGCAGTTGTCGGAATGGGGAAGACTGGGGTTGAACCACTGACCTATACCGGTTAGTGGGTAACCACTCGAACCTCCTCCGTCTCAGCCCACGTGAATAAAGATGGGTCCCCGATTTGTCCTCGGGCTCCTGCTGAGTCATCACATCCTCTTTGGTTTGGTTACATCTGAATCATCGGTCTGTGTTTCATTCTCTGTCGATCTACCGATGAAGATCACTGTGTCATGGGTGTATTAATAGAACAGGATACAGCGCCTCCCCTCAGACCTGCAGCAAGATCTTCCCAGTGGCCACTCGTGGTACTGCATCCAAAAAAATAAAATAAAAAAAAACCTCGACTTGAATGGTACTAGAATTGATGAATCACTGATTGAGAGGGTTTTCCTGTTCCGTGGACGGCAGATCGTAGGAATCTCTCTGTTCAACTTACAACATTCTTCGTCCACTCACCGAATGTCCCCGTCCGTCTCTGCAGGTCGTCCGAAGATGGCTCCTCGCGTCCTGTGTCTTCTGTTCACCCTGGTGTGTCTCTGTTGCGCTCGTCCTCCGTCAGGTGAGTGGCCGCGCATCTGAACGAGCTGAAAACCCGCCTCCGCCTCCGCTCCGGCGTTTTTCATTTTCGAACCGGTTTCCCTCCGCTTACGTCGGGCGAAACGAAATCCGGCGCGCGCCAAGTCGCGGCTCCAAGTCTGACTGAGTGGAAAGAGATCGGCTCTCCAGCGCATGAGGTCACACTGCATTGGAAATCGGTTGTGAACATGTGTTTTCCAGTAAACACTCTGTGCGACTGTGCGCAGCCTCCTGCGTCTTTTTAGTCCAAATCAGACGCAGGAAGCCAGCGTCTGATTACTGCTGCCTCTGCTGCCAACGCCCAGGAGCCCGGGCCAAGGTTCCATGGCCCGAAACCCATCCATCCCATAGTACTCGCACCGTAAGGGTCACGGGGAGCAGACGCCGAGCCCGAGGGAGGGCGGAGACTGGTGCTCGCACTCGGGTCACACGGCCGCCTCTGTTTCCCCTCCACTTTGCGGCTCCTCCTCCTCCCTTTGACCCAACGTCCTGTCGTCAGCGTGTAAATATAAATGGCCGTTTGTAGTGAAACTCCGCCGGTGACGTCAGACTTGGCGCAGCAGTGAACCCGCCTCCTTCAACCTGGAAGCGGTGTGGGCGGAGCTTAAAAAGACAAGCCGACCTATAACTGCATTCACCAGAGTCTGGTGTTGAACACAAAATGTCAATTGGAGCCAAACCGCTTCAGAAGCCAATTGCGGAGTCGCGTGACCCCGGTCCGAATGCTGATTGAACCCATTCGTGCCCCGTGACTCTGATGTGTGACCTCGTCGTGTCGGACCCTGTTTTCCAGCGCTGCCTCCCCCCGCGGAGAAGGCGGCGTCCTCGGCCACGGCGGGCTCTCTGGCAGGACGCGTGGTGCTGCCCTGCCACTTCGCCGTGATGCCCGAGTCCCCCAGCGCCTCGCCCGCCACCCGCGCCGCCACGCCCGCCCCCCTCCCCCCGGCCCCCGGCCACGAGGAGGAGCTGCGGGTCAAGTGGACGAAGCTGGACGGAGACCAGGAGAGGGTGGTGCTGGTGGGCCAGGCTCGCGTGGTCAAGGTGGGACCGCAGTTCCACGGCCGGGTGTCGGTGCCCAGTCACCCGCTGTCCATCGGCGACGCCTCCCTGATGATAGTGAGGCTGAGGGCCAGTGACGCCGGAGTGTACCGCTGTGAGGTCATGCACGGGATGGAGGATCTGCAGCAGACGGTCAGCCTGAGTGTCACGGGTGAGTTAGCGCACACACACACACACACACACACACACACACGCGCACACACACACACACAAATGTGTTGAACATGTCGCTTTCAGCCCGTCTTTAAAGCCCAGCCCTCACGTTAAAGTCCACTTTCACCCGATTGGCCGATTGGAAGCCCCACCCTTCCATCCTGCTGCATGAGCAGGTAGAGGTGTGTCCCCCCCCCCCCCTGCTTGGTGGGTGTGGTCACGTTTCCTCCCGTTCGGACCAGATGACCATATATGTGCGTCTGGGCCACGGATAACGGAGCAGCGCGACGTTATTATCACTGTTATTGTCCTTATCGTTATTTCATCTCATTTCTTTCAACATTAAAAAAAAAAAAGTATATATATCAAAAGACTTTTTGGTTCACTTTCCCGCAGAGTTGAAACGGTAATGAACAGACCTTGTTTTCATTTATGTAAACGTCGCAAACAGGAAATGGGGTTTGGCTGCTTTGCAACATTTCCCAAATATTCACCGATATCATCCGTTATATCATAACTGAATCCGCGGCATCGTGTTTCCCATTGACGAGGAAGAGGAACAACTGCAGCCGTGGCTCAATGTTCCCTCGTCCTTTATTAATAGATCTCAGTTGGAAACCCTGGAGTGCTCCCCCCCCCCCCCCCCCCCCCCCCCCCCCCCCCCCCCCCCCCCCCCCCCCCTCCGGGGGGGCCCCCCCCCCCCCCCCCCCCCCCCCACACACACACACACACACACTCAATAGGCCCAGTGACAGACAAGCGGGGATCATGAGACAACACCGAGATATTTCATCCTCAGACTGTACGTGACTGTTGTCCTGTGTCATTAGCTCCTTTATTCTGGGCCCGACCCGGAGAGGAGGCGCTGGCCGAGCGGCAGCAGGACGTGAAAGGCCGACTGAGCCGTTGAAGGCCGAGTTGTGTGCGCGCCGCACAGGGGGGGTCTTTGTCAGCAGCTGCCCAACAAAGCTCCGCGTTCAGCCTCGATGTGGAATCTGTGTAAATGTGGATGGAAATGAGAGCGAGGCCTTTGGCTCCTTTGGCAAATAGTCCTCCCGCACAAATCGCCGGGGTCCCCCGCCCCCCCCCCCCCCCCCCCGAACGCAACACCGACCATGTTGCACACAGTTCCGTTTATGTTGTCGCTGGCCTGAAGTGACCCCTCGAACACAAACCTCCGCTGCGCCTTGACTCACCTCACGCCTGTGTAGAGTATAGGAAGGTGCGGGCGACGCCTCCAAAACGTGAACGACGAAACTCAGCTCCTCCCACGCGATGGCGTGTTTTCACGCTAGGCTCCTCCCACCGCCAGGGCCGACCCCCTTTGGCCATTTGCCGAGTCACTGTGTCTTAAATTGTGAGTTCCGCACGTTTCAAGTGAGTGAATGAACCCACTTTCCGTTATTCCTCATGGGAAAAACTGCTTCAAAAGCCGTTCTTTGTGCCCCCCCCCCAACCCTTTTTTTGGGCCCCCCCCCCCCCCCCCCCCCCCCCAAAAAAAACCCAAGTCGTCATGAGTCATGTGACCCTGAGTGTGAATACCAGACTGCACAAAAGAGGAAACTGTGAAAGTATAATCCCCATCCCGTGTCTACCTCCAGGTGCGGTGTTCCACTACAGAGCAACGCGAAGCCGCTTCGAGACGAAGAATCTAATGATTCAATAAAAGAGATTCTCACGGTTGGAAACTGGCCACTGACAATGTTTGAGAAAACTCAACCCGTCCGGGTCCGGAAATCCGGACGTGGGCGGAGGCAAAGCGACATGCTAGCATCAACACGCTAACATCAACATGCTAACATCAACACAAGTGAAGCTAGACCGTCTTTGTTGAACGACACCTAGTGGACGTTCGGCAGCACCGCTGGGAAACCCGACCTCCGTGTTGGTGGACGGGACACGGACCAATACCATAACATGAACTTCGGGAGATTTTCACGGGAGCAGTTCGATCGAGACGATTCATCGGAAACGAAACGCGTCCGTGTTTCCACGTGAAACGGGAGCGGGTCCGCACCAAGATGGCTGCCTCTCTCGGCTCGCGGCGCAAACGCAGGTGAGCGTTGTGGAGGTTGGCAGGACACTTCCACGCCGGCTCGGCGCGCCTCCGTCAGACCTGACCGCCTCATGTGCAAAATCCACAGTGGGTCCTTCAAAGAGGCGGCGCTCGGCCTTTGACACAGAGAAGGTCGGCGGCGCTCGGCCTTCGCTTCAAACTCGCACCTTGTTGTCGACGTTCGGCCGTTTGATTTTCCACCGAGCGGCAGGACGACATCACAGAATGAACATACTGTACTTCAGGATTCCATCTGCGCTCCGTCTTTACGGCGCAGCCGAGCAGGTCAGCGCTTCCTCGGCACATTTCTGATCTGAGCATCCGGAGTCTAAATTTAGCCAAGTGGCCCTCGTGTGCGACTTCTCTCACGTAGTTAGCATTTCTATCATCGCGCGTCGAAGAGGAGACAGATGTTCAGCAGATCCTTCGAGGACGAGCTGACAGGAAGTGGATTTAAGAGTTCTTAAGAGAATTTTGGAGGTTATTGGATGTATTATAAGTCAAATCGCTGCCGATCCAGCTTGTAATACCGCTTTTTACCACGAGAGAGAGTCATGAGCCATTGCACTGCCGAGGCTACACTTCAAAATACTGTTAAAATGACAGTTCTCTACACTTTTAATATCAACATGTAAACCTTATCACCATGACAGCTATCTGCATCACTTCCTGTGTGAGTTTCAAATTAAAGGTCTAGAGTTTCATTTCTTGTTGAATCAGGATAAGACGATTTCATTCATTCTTGGAACATGAAAAGTTGTATTTTTAATTAAATCAATAAAGCAATCAAATGGGGAACCGCGCTGCTGCTGAACACACTACCAGCGTGGACGACCAATGAGTGGCTTTGAAGTAGCGCTTACACAGCTGCTTTGATCTTTGATTCAAAAACAGACAGCTACTGTTGATGAATGGAACAAAGCCAAGATTAAAAATAGCCGTTTGAAAGGAGTGATTTGAGTTTTAAGCAGCGAAGTCAGAAGAATTCCTGTCGTTTTCGGTTGTTTGGGGTCTCAGTCCGGCCCCGGGGGGTACAGGTGCATTTCTGCGTGGGACTCGAACCCTCAGGAGGTCTGAGTGGGTAAGTCAGTGCTGAGTGTGGCACAGTCTGTGAACAGTACCACAGTACCTGACATGTAGTACACACGGAACAGTACCACAGTACCTGACATGTAGTACACACGGAACAGTACCACAGTACCTGACATGTAGTACACACGGAACAGTACCACAGTACCTGACATGTAGTACACACGGAACAGTACCACAGTACCTGACATGTAGTACACACGGAACAGTACCACAGTACCTGACGTGTAGTACACACGGCACGGTACCACAGTACCTGACATGTAGTACACACAGAACAGTACCTGACATGTAGTACACACGGAACAGTACCTGACATGTAGTACACACGGAACAGTACCACAGTACCTGACATGTAGTACACACGGAACAGTACCACAGTACCTGACGTGTAGTACACACGGCACGGTACCACAGTACCTGACATGTAGTACACACGGAACAGTACCTGACATGTAGTACACACGGAACAGTACCTGACATGTAGTACACACGGCACAGTACCACAGTACCTGACATGCTGTGTGTGTGTGTGTGTGTGTGTGTGTGTGTGTGTGTGTGTTGTATTTAAAGGGGAGGTCTTCTACTCGCCGTCCCTCGACGAGAAGCTCACGCTGCAGCGAGCCAGAGCGGAGTGCGAGAAGAGCGGCGCCGTGCTGGCGTCGCCCGGTCAGCTGTTCGCCGCCTGGAGGGCGGGGCTTAACAGGTGCAACTACGGCTGGCTGTCTGACGGCAGCGTCCGCTACCCCATCACGGTGCCCCGGCCTCAGTGTGGGGGGGGGCAGCTGGGCGTCCGCACCCTGTACAAGTACGAGAACCAAACCGGGTACCCGGACCCCACGGAGGAGCACGGGGCCTTCTGCTTCAAAGGTAAGAGCCAAAGGCCGGAGATGGGGGGGGGGGCGGGCGGGGGGGGGAGGAGGGAGGGGGGGGGGGGGGGGGGGGGGGGGGGGGGGGGGGGGGCGTTTTTAAAGGTGCAGTGTGTGTGTTTGCAGACATATTGTTGTCTTTTGTATTTAAAGTCATTCAGGCTGTAACTGACTCAGGACTTTAAATCAACTGTTTTGCACAAGTAGTTTGCCAGCATGTCTATTCTATTCATGTCAAATGATTAATGAATGAATCTCATCCCATCTTTTTCATAGACAGATCGAAAAAGATGGGATGGGATTATATTAACTCGTATAAAACAGATGAATATGATCGTTTTAGATCAAATGAGATGAAACAAAATGAGAGTAGGGAAATGAGATCAGATGAAATTCGATGGGATTAAAACAACTCCCTTTGAATTTGGATGAAATGAGGTGAGACCAAGTCAAAGGAAGTCATGTGAGACGCACCGGGGGGCAAAGACAAAGAGGGCAGACAAAATGAAAGGAGGTTGGGGACAAAACAGACGGAGGCGCGATGAGACGAGGACTCCCGAGTCTCCCGGCCTTCCCCGCCTCTCTCTGGGCGTTGCGGCGCAGACGGAGGGAATCCCCTCACACCCTCGATTGGCGGCGTTGGTTCAGGCTCAGTTCCTGAGGCGCGGAAGTGACAGAGGGCCGCCGCTCTCAGGCGCGGGGATTTTCTCCCGGCTCCCAGCGAATCGGGAGTGTTTTCGATTTACGGAGACCCGACGGAGTCGGACTCCCCCGCTCTGGAAGAGAGCGCGTGTTTTCCCGTGACTCATCTCACCGCTGTCAGATTTACGCTCGGCCTCCTGCTGATGCGTACGCTTTTCTAACAATAAGCGAATTGTTGGACGGAGCTGGGAATCCGCACGGTTGCCTCCCTCCCGTTTCCGCCCCACTGGCTCAAAAATCCAGACAAGATCACTTCCAAGTCCATTGTGAAGACACAGAGCACGAATCCACGGTGAGTGACCGTCGGAGGGGAGATGAACGACCCACGGTCCCAAATCTCAGGCACGACACACGAGGTCACGTGCAAACTGCGGCTGACCTCGTGCAGCCTGAGGTGAGCAGGAGCTGCAGCGCCCAGGAAAGAGGTGGAGACACGGAGGGATGAGGGAGAATCGAGGAGATTCAAACAAGAGAAGAAGAAAGAAATCTGTTTGGGGTGGGGGGGGGTGGTGGTGGCGGGGGGGTTATACGAGGGGGGAAAACCAACTCCCTGCTCTCACACACAGACATGGAAGAAGCAGGACAGGTCCCTAATGCTTCGCAGCTGGACCCTGCCCAAACACACACACACACACACACACACACACACACACACACACACACACACACACACACTGAAACCCTAAGTCTTAACCCTCTAATAGCTCATTAAAGACGTGAGGACAAAGCCAAAACCTTCTTGCTCTGTATGGACCTACTGTCAAAAAGGTCCCCACTATGATATCAATACCAGTATACAGTACACACCCATCACACCCTGTACCTCTGGCTGATATAATATTATTACACACACACACACACACACACACACAATAGAGGGACTGACACAGGGAGGAGAAGGTGGGAAACAGATCCAAGTCTCCTCTTAACGTCATCGTTAAAAAGCACTCAAAGAAAGGTCAGCTCAGCGTGTGTTGGTACAGTTGTGTGTGTGTGTGTGTGTGTGTGTGTGTGTCTGTGTGCTGCGCGTCGGAGACAAAGGAGTTGATTGTACATACGTTGCGCGTGATGCTGAGCAGATGATATAATGGGGAGCAGCCCCGTGTTTGGCAGCCCGGCAGTACTTTCTGGACCCCAAGGTTCTAGAGGTGGCAGAGCAGTTAATGCACAGAACCGGTGACAGTACGGGGACACAACCCAGCCCCTCCGCCAGAGCCACGCAGCCCGCCAAACACATGACATCATATCTGGGCAGGGGCGCGGACGCAGCGCGGCGGCGGCGGCGGCGGGGGACACAACCCCGCCCCTCCGCCAGAGCCACGCAGCCCGCCAAACACATGACATCATATCTGGGCAGGGGCGCGGACGCAGCGCGGCGGCGGCGGCGGCGTCCAGAGCAGCGAACCCCCCCCCCCCACACACACACAACCCCCCCACCCCCACCCCCACCCCCGAGTGTGTGAGGACCTGCGGTAAACACTCTTACTTTGTATATTCAGCAGTAGCCCCTGAGTGTATCCGTGTTTATACGCTGCGTACGTCTCCTACACGCTCTCACCTCAAACAGCTGCATGTCTCTTGAGGCCCCGCCCCCTCCATTAAAAGCCCACGTGCTCCTGATTGGCCGACCTGTGAAAGCCCCGCCCTGGCCATTGCGCGATGATGTCGCGGCGAGCCCGGGGGGTGCGCGCACCTGTCCGACCGCTAAATGCGCCACAGCAGCAACGGTGACACGGAACATCAGTTCCGCCGCTGAAAGGTAAACAAAACAAATGATTTGATTGGCTTACGCGTCACGCGTGTAAATATTTGTACGGCCGAACGCAAATCATTATTTATCTGTCGAGGGAGCGATCTACATATCTACAGTTGATCATTGGTGAGTTAAAGGTTGTTCATGTCAGCACTTAGTCAAATTGAAAGCAAATGGAAGGAGTGGAACACAGGAGCACCGCACCCCCCCTCCCCACACACACACACACACACACACACTCTGGCAAAAGAGTCAATTAGCCTGCCTTTATGAAAGCATTATGTCGGTGACGTTCAAAGCCCCCCGGCCTCCGTGAAGTCAGCACTCGGAGCCGCACAAAGCTGCGCATTGTGCGGGCGTGTGTTCGACGCTGGTGTTTCCTGCCTCCGCTCGAACGTTACGTTGCTCCACTGCAACCAGATATACGTGGAAATCAGTTTTCAGGAGGCCTCCTCCACAGGTTCGGGGGAGGAAGGAGACGAGGGAGGAGATGGATTTGAACTCCACTCTCCCCGAGCCACGTTTCCTCGACCAGTCAGCCGCCGGTGTTTTTCTGGCCCCGCCCACTTGGGTGGCGTCGGCGGGTCTGAGAAGGTTTGGGTCTGGACAGGTGACTTCATGTTTCAGAACTCAAAGCTGCCGCATGTCCTTTTATGGTCGTAAGCTACGGAGGCCTGATTAGCATGTTCCAGATTTCTTTTTTTCTTTTTTTTTCTTTTTTTTCTTTTTTTTTTCTCTGACTCACGATAAAAACTGATTCACTGTGAAAACATCTGACAGGAGCTGGGCTCTAATCGTCTGCCCACTCTCGACAAATGAGCCGGCTGTGGAGCCGCTCCCACCGGACGCCATGTTGGTTGTTCTACAGTTATTATTAACCTCGTGTGTCAATGTGGTGTTTGGCAGAGACACCTTTAAAAAAAAAATACACAAAAAAAACATTGTGGTGCCTTTTACATTCATCACTCCTTTGACTTCATTCAGTCAGACGATGACATCTGGTGTGAGTGTGTGTTTGAAACTAAAATAGTTTTTATGTAAATCACATCTCAGGTGATTAGAACATAGTGAGTGTTTCCTTGCATGACCATAAATGGGCATACTGACCAAATATGATTTCCTGCTTCTTTCTCATGGACGACCATGATGATGATGAAGATGAAGATGAAGATGAAGATGAAGATGACATGGAACACACGGCTGTGTGTGTGTTGCATTACTATAGAGCAAAAGTACATCGCCATGCGTGTTCAATGGCATATATGCTATTTTTAGCATACATGTCTAATCGCACCCCCCCCCCCCCCCCCCACCTCNCCCCCCTCCCCCCCACCTCCCCCCAAAAAAAAAAAGTTGAGCCTGGAAATGAGACATAAATAACGTCTTTCTCTCTTTCAGCCAAACAACCCGAGCCAACCGCAGAGACCCCGACGACCTCAGCGTCTGTGTACACGGCTGACCGTCACCTGACCCCATCACAGGGGGCGGAGCCAGAGCCCGAGAGGGCTGAGGTCCAAGCAGGCCGCCCGGAGCCGTCTGCGCACGCACCAACACAGAGGCCGCACGCGGCCTCGCCGGACCCCCACGGAGCCTCCGTCACCTCCCCCCACACCCCCGCCCCCTGGCTGGGCCCCACCCCCTCGCTCGCCCCCGCCCTCGACGACTACGATGGCTTGCAGAGCTTCAACACGTACAAGGTGGAGTCGGGGGCGCCGGTCAGAGGAGACCCCCTGGTCCCCGTGGACCTCCCGCCTTTGCCCACCCTCCGCTCCCACACCTCACAGCTCGACATCGCCCAGGGAGGTGTGGAGGAGGAGGAGGCGGCTCGGGTGGGCTCGGGTCGCGGCGGCAGTGGCGACGACGCCTCGGGAACGACGGAGACCCCGTCACCCGCCGGGCGCTTTGAGGCGAGCGCAGCGCCGGACCTGGGTTCGGAGCCCACCCCCAGACCAGGCGTGACCCCAGAGGAGGGCGCCTCCGTGGGCAGTGGGGACGACGGGCGACCGCATCCCGCCGTGGTCTTCAAAGAGGGCGTCACCCCCGGAACCACCTCTGACTTGGACCAATCGCTGTCCGTTCCCATTGTGGGCGGGGACTCGTCGGCCAAACCCCCTTTTCACCTGATCATCGTCAACGTGCACCAACAGAATCAGTCTGGTCAGTGTCGATCTATCTGTCTATCTATGTCACATATGTGTAAACACACCCACACACACACACACACACACACACACACACACACACACACACACACACACACACACACACACACACACACACAAATGCATTGTTTGCAAAGCCAGATGTGGAAAGTTATGAAGTCAGTCTCCTCTTGGCAGGTTTGTAGCGTAACAGACTGTAAACACATCACAGCCGAGCCTCATGAGCGTCACTGCAGATCGCGCGCACACACACACACACACACACACACACACAGAGGTGGGGGTCTGACTGAGAGATCCGCCTCTGTTCTCCTTGGCGGTGACTCTGCAGAGCCGTGTGATGACTGACAGGTTTAAACGTTCGGTGGAAACAGAACAGCCAGCGTTGACCTGACTCAACTTCTTTGCTGTGACCAACAAACGTATCCAGAAATCTCCCCCACTCTGCCCAACAAGCCCAGACTCCCCCGGGGGGTCGGGGGGGGGGGCATTTTTAACGTAATAAAACGAATAGAAAACATATTGGGAAAAGAATCAATTATTCAATGAATTCAAATTTAAATAGATAAAAAAACAAAACAAATCACATCAAATTCATAAGATGACGTTTATTAAACACATCAGGTCCAGATCAATTTAATTCTGTCCCCAAAAAAAAGAATAATTTAGTAACTAAAAATACGATTTGATTTGATTTCATTGATTTGATGGTTTTATTCTTCATCTCCAGTCGACAACATCCTGAAGTTACTGAACCAGCCTTCAAGCAGCCTCTTCCCTCAGATCACAGACCTGTCCCACGTCCACGGCAGCGGAGACGTGGACTCCGTGGGTCCGTCCCCCGTCGACCTGCCTCCCTCCGTCAGCTTCATCAACGGGAAACACGAGGTACGAGGGTCGAGGGTTCAAATCCCCTCAGTGTGTGCGGGTCTTGCCCACGCATCTTCTCCCTGTGTTGACCCTGAGCAGGTGACCTTCGAGGTGGGCCGGCCGGAGGAAGCCAGAGGGGACCAGTTTGAGACGGCCACACCCGTTCACGTCGAGGACGTGGAGGAGACGGAGGACGGGGACGGCGTGACGCCGTTTGACTACAACGTCTTGGAGATTCAGACGGAGGAGGCGGTCACTCGCCCGCCGTTGGCTTTCCCAGATGAGGTCACCCGCTCTGACACCTACGACGTCCCCCACGTCTTAACCCCGAAGACGCACCACGTCTCGTCGCTGGCGTCCACCACGGCGTCGGGACCGGTCCGCCCCGCTGTCCCTCAGCCGGACGCGTCCTCCTGCGTGGACGCGCCGGGGGCTCCGGGCTGTGGCGCGCAGGAGGGTTCCGCCTACGAGGACGTGACCACGCCGGCCGCCGGCGGCAGCTCGCACATGGTGACCGACGAGGCCGAAATCGGGGGGACGGAGTTCCCCACGTTCGTCCCCGAAACCCAGTCGACGCAAACCACCGGCGCCGCTCGGACCCTGAGCGATGACTTGGAAGGCTCAGCCTCTGGAGAGGATGAGGCCTCAGGGGAAGTGGAGACGCCTGCGGGTGCAGAGCGGCTGCCCAAAGGGGGCGGAGCCTTCTCCGGGGGACAGGGTGAGCTTCCCAGAGAGGCGGCAGCCACTGTCGCGCCAGCAGGGGCCGCCAGTCCGGAGCGGACCACCCTCGCCGCGCACACGGCGCACGTCAGATCGGAGAGCGCCGCCGGGCCTGCGCCCACAGAAGGCTCCTCGCTCCGCCGCAGTACCCACTCGCTCCCCCGGTGGGCGCTGTCCCCCGACCCGGCCGCCACCCCTCTGCCCGAGGATCGGGTGGTAGATTACGACAGGGAGATCCTCTCCTCCAGGGCGGAGTCGCTGCCCCTGGTGCCGGAGGAGACCCGGGCCACGGAGCAGCCGGAGGCAGACGCCGACTCAGCGCTTTCTGTGCAGGCCGGCGCAGTCAACGTCAGAGGTGCTTCACAGGATCTCAGATGACTAATGAATATGATTATTCAGCAGGATATTTCATCCGATTTTATTTTTATTTGCTCATTTATATTGTATTATATTATATTATATTGTATTATATTATATTGTATTATATTATATGATATTATATTATATTGTATTTTATTATATGATATTATATTATATTATATTATATTATATTGTATATATTATATTATATTATATTTTATTTTATTAGATTAGATTAGATTAGATTAGATTAGATTATATTATATTATAATGTGACATATTAAGGGTGATGAAGAAAATCACATGACAACTGTGGCACCTCATTATATTATATTATATTATATTATATTATATTATATTATATTATATCCACATCATAATATTACGGCTTGTGTTGTACCTGTAGATCTGATGCCCTGCTCAGCCGGTGTGTGTCAGAATGGGGGCTCCTGCTACTGGAGGGGAGCACAGCAGATCTGTGTGTGTGCACCTGGATACACTGGACAGTTCTGTGAGACAGGTACACACACACACACACACACACACACACACACACACACACACACACTACACACCTGAGCTCAGATCAGTCTCCGTTGATTTCCCAACAAACTGCCCCGGGCCCATGGTGACAGACGGGTGACATGGAATAATAACAGCCTTGTTTTGTGTGTGTGTGTGTGTGTGTGTGTGTGTGTGTGTGTGTGCGCGCGCAGATGTGGACGAGTGCCAGTCGAACCCCTGCCTGAACGGAGCCACCTGTCTGGATGGGGTCAGCTCCTTCACCTGCCTGTGCCTGCCCAGCTACGCAGGAGAGCTGTGTGAACAAGGTCAGAGTCTCTGCCGCCAAGACCCCCGCAGGGGACACACTCGTCACGTGACTCTTTGAGTTCAAGGGGCTGTTGTATCTGTATCTATTCTACTATTTCATTTCATTCCATTCCATTTCATTTCATTCGAAGCAAAGCCACATTCCTCTCCTCAAGAGCCGGAGTTAAATAAACATGTTAAAAGCTCTGCAGCAGGTCCCCCCCCCCTCCTCCCCCCTCCCCCCCGCCCGTCTCCTGCTCACAGGTGGACGCAGCCTGTCGCCTTCATCCATGCCGACCTCTGACCCCCCCCCCAGCTGTCCTGCAGCTCTGGGCGTCGCCCCCTCGGCAGATTGGTTCCAGCCTCCGGTCCAATTTTTCTGTCATTACTCAGCAGCTCGCGCCGGACAAGCGGACCTGAGGGATTCACATTTTCCATGAAACCCGCGCGGCGCTCGCAGCCCGAGCTTTTAACGTGCTGTTCTACGGACGGAGCTCGGCCCGTATCGCGTCTGAGGGGTGAGGCCGCGAGGCCGCGCCCCCTCCACTGCAAGAAATGACGTGCGCGCGGCGGCACGTCGGGTGAACGGTCACACGTCTCCGCCTGAGTGACGCTCGGCTCTTCTTCTTCGCGCTCTGCAGCTGCTGCAGCGCAAGTGTGAAGAGGCGCCCCCCCCCCTTCGTTCAGTGTGTAGGCGCAGTGACATCTAGTGGCAGGTGTACGTATTGCAGCCAGCGTGTGGGGTTCTTTTTTACAGATGCAGACCTCACCTGGCCCTGCAGCTGCGACACACGAGGCAGAGCGATGACACTTTCCTTCAGCTCGACGTTTCCACAACGCTGCCTTTGTTTACTGAGCCAGAGCTAATTATACGCTTTATATATCATTATGTGTGTGTGTAGACAACTGCTGAATTGTGAGGGTTAATGAAGTCCAACTGTGTGTTACTGAGATCATTCAGTGCGAGGGTATTGTTTTCCAGCTGGACCTCCTCTCTCTTTCTCTCTCTCTCTCTCTCTCCTCTCCCCTTTCTCTCTCTCTCTCTTTCTCTCCCTCTCTCGCCCTTTTTT
>JAFBJT010107389.1:4479-20926 GCA_016785325.1 Chascanopsetta lugubris | reverse complement strand
GTGGGCATACTTAACATATTTTGAGTTTCGATAACAACTGAACTTTTCCTACATGATCACAAGGGTCAAGGAGAGGTGATGGATACAACATGCAACTTCACCTCTAGAGATCACCAAATCTTGGACACTGTACCTTTAAGGTCTTGATTTATAAAGTTTTAATAAACATGGTTACCCCATAGTCATTTAAAAGTTCATTAAAGGTCCTGTATTTGTTTTTAGAAATTAAATATAAATGAATCATGCTGATATTTTATTGTATAATGTGTAAAAAGGTATAAAATAATGTATGGTCCCCTCTACTGAGGTCAGCATGTTGCACACTCATGACATAGTAGCCCAGAATGGACAAACTAAAGAGAAATAAATACAACCATTGAGGGAAGAATTAGGTTAGGGGTATTCAGTGGTAATAGGCAGCTAAATGTTACTAAATACGACTCCTTTAATTGCATGAATAGTCCCTCAACTTGAGGTGAAAATAATGAGCCATTTTTATGCCCATCATTTCAACATCGTCCTAAACACACCGGCCTCTTATAATAGAGAAAACACCTCCATCAGTGTTTGTGTGTTAGAAAGAGTCACTCAAACATGAAACACATAAATCTTTTGAGAACTCATCTATTATGATTCACAGTTGTTTCATTACCCACACAATTATAGAGCTCAGTGTGGTAATTTAAGTTAATTGATTTTGGCTCTTGGAAGTGAAGACCGAGGTTTAACAAACAAAATACCCTCCAAATGTAAATTACATAATGTTCCACTAAACAGTCTCTGGACTGGAAGCCAAACCCTGTTTAGGGGTTTTGGTGATTTAGATTCTTCCAAAAACATTATTCTTTCCACAATGTGGAAAACAAAATAGATCACAGATGCCCCCCTCTCCCTGCCCCCACCATCCACACACACACACACACACACACAGTGTCACAGATCCCACAAACAACACAGAGACCAACGCACGAATCCCACACACATACCTCTCCTAACCTCACCACACATACTTACTTGTGATCATCTCTCAGATGACCTCTGCTTTCAGTGTATGATGGATCATCCTGAGTTGCAGGGCATCTATTTCCCTGCCCAGAGAAAAGACATCAGCGATGAGCTCGGAGACTTGGAGCCAGATGTTCGACTTTGTTGCGGGACTAAGATTTTTCTGGAACCTAACAGCTAATACGACATGCAGTTATGCTTGTATAGTTTCTAACTTTTCAATCAAAACAAAAATCCAATTACAAATTGTAATGGTTGACAATATTAATTAGATTTGCATGATGTCATCAACATTTGTATAATAACATAGACATATCAATGATAACATTCAGCAGATTCGCTTACAGTGTACATTCTGAACACATAATGTACACAAAGTCCTTCTGATGTTGATGGTCTGGGAGAGGAGGGCCAAACACCAACCTACAACTCTTGCATACCATGCCATTAAACCACATATATATAACTATATAGATAGATAAACTTTTCCTTTGTGTGTAACCTGCTACATCAGGATTAATTTAAGATAAAAGGAAGACGAAAAAAGGAGCATCATCATATTCTATAAAAGAAAAATTACCAGTTGTCACTGACGATTTTATTCACATATTTTATCATTTCACAATGCACTGTATCCATAGTAGAATAGCAACAGAATGGTACTTCCAGTGTATTAAATCTTAGTGCACTAACAGTGAAAATATCTACTTTTACAATAACATCATAACAACATTACTCCCAGTTAATTACTGTTATTGCTAAGTGTCAGAGGACAGTGTTTCTGTGTATTTTAGTGCAACTGTAAAAATCACAATAAAATAATTGCTAGACCAAAACTACTTAGGGATCAGATGTAGATTTGGTTCCCTGTAATTGTTGAGGTTAATCTTGAGGCCTTAAAGGATTCGCGTGAAATAGGTCCCATGAAAAAAAAAAAGTCATAGCAGTAATTATGCACGATTACTTTTAGTCTTGTAATGAAAATAAGTTAGTATTTCCACATGTGTGCAGAATCATTTTCGTGTCTCCTTCTGTCATAGACTGATGTATAGCTTGGATCTTAAAGCTGACTTCTGAGAAGTAGGTCAACCCCATAGCATGTTAAAACTATATACTTCTTTAATGTGGTCACTGAAAGAGTAAAACGCCAACCAGCGTACGGCTCAGAAAACGTGACGGGGACAGGATGATTAAATAAACACGCTGTGACGAAGGGGGAGAGGAAAATCTTACTTTTCACACCAAACTGGTGACGGGGAGCATGTTGGAGGGGAAACACCGCACTATTATTAACATGTTGAAGAGCAACGTCTTCCTTTCATTAAGAAAAATAGAGACTAAGAAGTGTAACGATGAATGGTTTCTGTACTATGCACACGCAACCATGTCCCACACACTTTTGTGACCTCAAAGTGTGAATGCACACAATCCTTCTCTAGTGAGTCAGAACTAAATGGTAAAGATCTGTTTCAAATCCCACGTAGGCAAAATGAAACCTTCAGCATTGGTTTTGAATTGTGTTTGGTTTGCTCATTTTCTTTGTGACATCTCGATACTCAAAACCATATTTACATCTATAAATCCATCATTTTATGCTCTTTATTCACAAAGGGATCTTAATTTTTTTATGCATCCTCAATCGTATTTTGAATGTACCCAGATGTTTTTTTCTTTTCTTTTTTTAATGTGACATGCAGGACATCTTAACACAATTCACCATGACCTCTATAATGGGTGTGTGGAAGCATGTCATGAATGTTGATGAGGTCTGACAGAAGTCTGCAGCGGTTAGACATCCGCACGTAGAATGACTAAACATGCACAATTTTTCCAGGTTTCTTCCCCGCCCTGCTAACCTATATTTTCTATTGCTTAGGTATGCTTGTGGTAGCAAAACAGACAAACAGCACATCTATTTTTGACTAATAGGACAACAATTGTCCCATTTATTGGTGGTACGGCAGCATTTTCTGTGAAGGCAAGCGTTTCTGAGCTGAGGTTTTTGAGATAAAGTGGGGCCCTGCTGCCTGTAACGTGTCAGTGTGTCAGCTGGAAATACCTTGTTTCTCTTTTATCTTTTTTCTGTTCCATCATGCGATTGTATTTGTCTCTAAAGAGCATTTTTTATAGTCTCCTTTTTTTTTCTTCTTTTTTTTTTACCTTGTAAATCCAGATATTTCAAGATACAAGTGATTCCAGTGACTGCACGTGCCGATATCTTATTGCTTTATACCAACACTGGGACTCTGCTGATCCCTGAGCACTTCCAACCCTTTCCCTGTAATTACCTGCCTCTCACATTGTTCTCCAGGAGTTGAGGTGAGCTTCCTCCTGCTCCTCCTGCACACTTTGGGGCATTATCATAAATACGGCACATTAACACTTGTTCCTGGCTTGTCAGGATATAAATTAAGTCTGCAGGTGTCCCACCGAGGTTTACCCCTGATACTAATTAAGGCATGATAATTAGGTTTGTTAAATTCCGTCCTTTCAGCCCTGATACCCCCCTCGGAATACTATACAACAATCGCAGATTGCAGACAAGAGAGGGGCGTAGACGATCCTCCCTTGGTGAACGCGCGAGAACAGACCAGTGGGTTCCTGATAAAGTCGTTCCCCGGCGCTGGAGGGAATACGCTGGTTTGTAATTATGATTTTGCGCTTGACGATTCTCATTCATCTGACTTGACTGTGGTCTCGTTTTGTGAGGGGAAGAGACAACATTTTGATGAGGTTCTTCCTCTTCATCTAGAGAGAGAGATAGAACTATTCATTTACACCAGAGAACTACCCCCGGCCTCCCCTCCCCCCCTTCCCCCCCTGCCTCTCTCCTGTCTCCATGACCTTGGCGGCTGGCATGCCTTATCAAGCAAGAGACAAGAACAAAGAACGAGAAGAATAACAGAAGGTTATGGCAGCTCTTTAAAGCATTTCAGAGGCTTAAGCATAAGTTCTGTCTCTTATAAGACTGAAAACAAAGTCAGTGTAGCCAGCTGGTGATGCTGAGCTCATTAAATGAAGCCAAGATGTAGGAGGAGGACAATGCACCTTTACAAAAAGGGCAACAAAGGACAAAGTTCTGAATATCATTAATCACCACACAGATATAGACCGTGTTATTAATACGCTTTTAAGTTACAATGTATACATGTTCACGTTTTTGATGTAATAAGAAAGAGGTGTAAATCATATTTCCTCCAACACATTCCACAGACCGGAAGGATCAGGCTTCTCTTTTTCTTTCTTTTTTTTTTTTTTCATTCTGGAAATCAACACAAGGTGACATGACAGACTGATTAATGATCTGGAGGTTGTTGTGATGTGTCACCCCTCGCGGCGACTCTCCTTGAAAACTGCACATGTAACGCGTCCCTCAGCTCCCTCCCTGTGTCACCCTGCCAGACCGGAGTAACACTGACAAGACAGAACAGCGAGAGGAAGTAAGGAGGAGAAGGGGATGAAGGTAATAAGGCAAACAGTGCCACTGCTTAAGAGTCAGCTCAGTGAAGAGACGTTCATCACCCCTTCCCTTGTGACTGTGGCCTGCGGAGCCCTCATCGGAACGATGAAGGGGGGTGGGGGGGGGGGAAGCGAGTTAGGGATATGGAAGATGGAAAAGTATGGATTTGGGAGCGATCCCTCCCTCCCGTGTCGTCCAGATGCCAGACCGTGTGACGGCCTCCCAGTGCAGGCCTCTGGGATGGATCCAGCCTGGTGAAGCCCACTGGGAGAACAGCTGTGCACAGGTCCTGGGCTCTGCTGCTCTCTGCCCAGATGTGGGACAAATGGGTACCGCTCTTTGTTTACACATGATCGCCCTGTGCTGTATTGTGCATGTTTACTTGCTTTCTGCGTTGTTTGTTGATGCTCTCCCACGACGGCCATTGTTCTGCATGGTCATCGTTTTTTGAAGTTTGCGCGTCTGGCAGCTGATGGCCCTCCAGAGGGGCGTGATGTGTGCACGCCACAATGAGCATTTGAAAGAGAGGGGTTACATTTTGGGCCCCTCACTGAGCAAGGCTGCACCTGATGTCTGGGTGCTGCTATTCTCCTACCTGATGCATTGTTGTTGTCACTGTTGACTTTTCTGTTTTCGCTGCTTTTTTTTGTCACAGCCATTGGAGTAAAATGGCACTTTCTGTGTTTGCTTTCATACTTTTAATCATCCCATCACTCCATCTTTGTTTACATGGAAAACTCTAACAAGTGGATTTAATGTCTGTAAGTGACTGCTGCTGTCTCGGAGCTCCACAGCCGTTGTTTTCAGCCGTTGATAGACTCTTGGTGACAGCAACCCAAAGAGCTATCCATTATGAATGAAGCAGCGAGAAAGAGGAGTGAATTGAGTGAAACTGAAGAAGTCCAGCCAGAGTGCCTTACATCACTGCACACTTGACTGTGACCAGAGACATGATTGTGTTAGTAATGTTGTACAGAGAACAATGGACGTCGACACCAGGTTAGGTGTCTAACCGATACACCGGCCCGCCAGAAGATCCACTCTCGCCCCCAGGATAGTTTTACAAAATGTCAAAAACACAGAGAATGTGTAGAGATGTTGGTTTTTTGACCTGCATTGACCTACTATGCCGGGACACTCGGGAGAGCCTCTGCCACTCGTCATTGGTGAGCTGAAGAGAAGGCCAGGAGGAGCAGAGCCTTTGTTTTTGGGTGTGTTTGTGTTGTTGGTGTGACTTATTTGCCCACCACCGAGGATTCCGGGAGAGCATTTTCTTGTCCTGCGTGACGTCTATAAATGAAATGTATTATTAGCATCTGGACTGTACTGGTAGCCACAGAGCTGTTAACCACTACTTGACAGAGGCTTTACTCAGTTGGCTCGACTTAATATGTTGCTGTTCTTCGCGGCTCATTTGGAATCTGTGCTGCGGAGGTCGCTGTTCACTTTTTTACTGTGGACAATTGATGCGCATCAGTGCGAGCTAAAGATGCTATTGGCACTCCACAACCGTATGTTTTAAGCGTATATACACTATTTTTGGCAGTTTATTCTGTCGTAAACATACCGGCTGCAGACACGTGAGTTGACAGGGAAGGACCCAGTCGACCTCGCTGTGCATTGTTGCAGTTCCAGTAATTACCCTCACCAGCCATATTATCAGTGTGTGTGCAGGACACGGGTAGTTCCTGGCTTCCCCCTCTTCAGATGTGATAACCCGTCCCAACCTCCCCTTCATGCAATAACCCCCAAGGTCTTGGGGGCTCTGCCAGCACCACATCCTCACAGAGGTGGGGAGTGGGCGCTGTGTTGCTCAGGCATCCTGAAGACTTGTCTTCTTGCAGGGGGGAAACACAAGCAAACAAACAAAGGGGTCAGCCGCCAGGAAGCCTTTATCACTGTCACTGCCATTAGAGTAATGAGGCCTGATGGACGCACAGTCGAGTGAGAGATGAGGGGAGGGGGTGGGGGGTGGCGGTGCGGGGGGAGCTTTCCTCACGGATGAGGGCTGATAACCCCCCCCCCCCCCCCCCCCCCCCCCCCCCCCCCCCCCCCCCCCGAGGTGACAGGAAGTGACCCGAGGTGACAGGAAGTGACCCGAGGTGACAGGAAGTGACCCGAGGTGACAGGAAGTGACCCGAGGTGACAGGAAGTGACCCGAGGTGACAGGAAGTGACCCGAGGTGACAGGAAGTGACCCGAGGTGACAGGAAGTGACCCGAGGTGACAGGAAGTGACCCGAGGTGACAGGAAGTGACCCGAGGTGACAGGAAGTGACCCGAGGTGACAGGAAGTGACCCGAGGTGACAGGAAGTGACCCGAGGTGACAGGAAGTGACCCGAGGTGACAGGAAGTGACCCGAGGTGACAGGAAGTGACCCGAGGTGACAGGAAGTGACCCGAGGTGACAGGAAGTGACCCGAGGTGACAGGAAGTGACCCGAGGTGACAGGAAGTGACCCGAGGTGACAGGAAGTGACCCGAGGTGACAGGAAGTGACCCGAGGTGACAGGAAGTGACCCGAGGTGACAGGAAGTGACCCGAGGTGACAGGAAGTGACCCGAGGTGACAGGAAGTGACCCGAGGTGACAGGAAGTGACCCGAGGTGACAGGAAGTGACCCGAGGTGACAGGAAGTGACCAGAGGGGGCGTATGAGAGACGGACAGAGGGAGCGAAGGATCAATGGATCTATGAGACTGATAGATCTCTCTCAGAGGGAAATCACTGTGTGTGTGTGTGTGTGTGTGTGTGTGTGTGTGAGTGTGTGTGTGTGAGTGTGAGTGTGAGTGTGTGTGTGTGTGTGTGTGTGTGTGTGTGTGTGACTGACCGTACTCCTGGTTGAGCCCCCACAGTTTGATCTTGTTGGCCTCGTGCTGCGCTTTCTTCTTCAGTCGACAGGCTCTGTGTGCAAACGGGTCGAGAACACAAACCATCGTCATCACTCCTCTGGAACAGGAAACTGAACTCAACACCTTCTTCTTCTTCTTCTCGCCACATGACGCCGCCGCCGCCGCCGCCGGAGAACCACGAGAGCTTTTCCAACCTTCCCACCACAACCCTGAGGGGGATTTGATCCCATCGCCTTCAGAAAACGTTGGGGGCGTCGTCAAATGAATCCATCACTTCTCATTAGATATTAAAGGTGCAGTGTGTGAGATGTGCTGACCTCTAGAGGTGAAGTGTTGTATCATCACCTCACTCTTCTGAACGTGAGCAGAACCTGTGCTTCTTCAGTTGTTGTTCAAACTCTAAACGTTTAGTGCGTCCACTTTTACTGCTGGAAAAACATGGCCGCCCCCGGAGAGAGGAGCCGCTCCTCATGTCAATATACATTAAAGGGCTCATTTAAGGATCATGGGGGAAAATGAAACATGTAGTTGATTATAACTTCATGAAAATGTCGGTCTGTCACTGTTTTGTAATATTTTTAGACGAGACCAAAATGCGCGCAATCTTCCAGACTGCACCTTTAAAGTGTCTCATGAGGACGGTTCTGTTTCCTGCAGCTGCGATTCAAATCAAACTTCAGGACTTGAACCCAAACCCTCCCGCTCGTGTTCTCCCTCCCCGACCACACGACCACCTGGCTGCTCCTCATCGCCGTGACGACGGCGCTGACGAAGCCCGATCCCGCTCTCACGTGGAACCCGGGCTTTTTAATTGGTTACAGCGATTTCCCTGAAAGAGCCACAGGGGCCTCGAACTCAGCACCCGCCGCTTCCTGTCTGTAGCAGAACGGTCCTCAGGAGGAGCAGCGTGCGCCGGCGCTGATGGATCACATACGTCTGCAAATTGATGTAATTGGCGAAGAGAATGAAAAGGAGGCGGCCGTCGCCCGGAGGACGGAAGGAACACAGATTGAAATCTTCTGCTGCTGAAGCTCAGGAAGAGGATTTTCTGGTTTTCAGGGTTCGCTGCAGCATCACGCTGCGCCTGCGCGTCTTAGCCTAGCCTAGCCTAGCCTAGCCTAGCGGAGCAACCCTGCTAGCATGCGCTCGAGGAGGAAAAGTAGCAGTAAATGTTTGCGGTCCTAAAGCTAGCCAACAAAACCTCGGAAAATGCGGAGAACCATCACAACGATACAGGCTGGTTTTTAAGCTAGGCTAACACGTTCTACCTGCCTCCGTTCGTCGAGCTAAGCTACGCTACAGCAAAACGGATTAAAGAAATACATCAAAAGCACGACACAACTCTTCCGTACGTTGCCTGGCACAGAAAAATAGCTTTTGTCGGTAATATATTACTACGAGCACAGAGAGACTCCGCTGGAGTTCAAGCTAGCTAACATTTCAATACGTACTGGATCATTAATAGGAACTAAGCTAGCTTCACTGAGGTTAGCAACAAGCAAATAAATAGACCTTGGATCGGTATGTTAGCCTAGCTTTGCTAGCGCCGGCTAATGAGAGAGCTAAATGCTCATTTGCGTTACATTATCAAACATTTGGAAAGGCTAACGACAACGAAAAAGGTTACTGCTAGCTACGCTAACAGTTTCCTCCTGTTCCTATTGTTTCAGCTCAGCTGAATAGGAATCAAGTGAAAGCTGCGGAAAAAAAACCAAGTCTCAACAAACGAGCAGTAAAGCTAACGATGCTAACGTTAGCAGCCTTCCTGCAGCTGAGAAACATGGTTTCACTCCGACCTGGATCCACCGCGTCGGAGGCAACAACTCAAAACAAACATTCACAAAAGAAAATTCCTGCATTCCACATGAAAACATGAACTCAGGAGGACGGCCATTAAACCCCCCCTCACCCCCCCCCACCCCCCCACCCCTCCACCGTCTCCGCTTCCGTCTCTTTCTTTCTTTTATCTCTTCGCCAACTTTCTATCAGAGTGTGTTTGTGTTGTGTGTTTAATGTATGATTTGGAATAATGGGACATTCCCCGAGTCCCACTCCCTCTAACTGCCTCCCCCCTCCCCCTCGCCCCCCCCCGCCCCCCCAGACGAACTTTAAATAACCTCTCTCTCCCTCCTCGTCTAAATCCTCGTCTCCCTCCTCGTCTCCCTCCTCGGCCCTGCCCTGATTTCCTTCCATTCATCCTTTCATCCGTCTCGCCTCCTCGTCTCCTTCCCTCCTTCATTTATTCCGACGTGATCGTTCTCGTCCGTTATTTCTAACGATTTATCCGAGCGGCGGCGAATAACCTTCGGAAACGCCCGCTAAAGGATTGGCGGCGGCGGCGGCGGCGCCTGGAGCTCGTCCCGGCGGCGGAACGCCGTGTTCTCTCTCTCGGAGCGGGAATGAAAAGGCTCCGACGCGTCCGAGAGGAGGACGGCAGGACGCGGTTCCCCCCGTCCTCCAGGGGGCGGCGCTGACAGGTTTCCCGTGGTACCTGGAGGCCAGCTTGTTCTTCTCCTTGCGTGAGCGGGCCCGGGCCGTGGCCGGCAGCTCGTTGACGGGGCCCATCCCGTCGATGGCGGCGTTGAGCTTCTGCAGCTGCTCCCCGATGTTGTGGAGTTTCTGGGGGTTCGGCGTCAGGTCGCTGGCGTCCGTCTTACGAGCTTTACGGCGACCTTTTTTACCTGCGCGCAGAAAAACAACACTTTAGCTTCAAACGACATCATTCCTCAAACAATGGACATTCTGTCTGACAGAAACAACAAGAAGGAAACTTTATTTTTCTTACTTTATGAATAAAAACCTTTTTTTTCTCTTTTTTCAAATAAAAACAGTATTAAAAAATATCGTTTTTTCCCTTTATTTAAATTCTATATATTTATATATGTTCATTTATTTTCATGATATTTATTATTAGCATTTTTATCATGTTTACATATGAACGTATAAAGATTTGAAAGTAATTGTCATAATATTTGCTTAAGAACATCAAAGGAATTGCAGGAAAGGTTTTTAGTTTTATTCAAATCCCAGGACAGGAAGTTGTAGACTTTCAAGATTAGGGGGATTTGACCACATGTGATACTGACAATCAAGGGGCAGTTTTGTTTCATATATAATATATTTTTTCTCAAACGTTTGAAAAGCTGATGTCAGAGGCTAAAACCTTCAAAAATAATCGTTGTTTTTCCAAATAGAATCTGTTTGATCAAGAAACGTTGAAATGTTTGAATGAAAAGGAATAAATGAAAATAAAGGTCGTAGTGGAAAATGAAACCTGAGCGGAAACGTAACAGAATATAAACTGATATAAAACACTGGACTGAATCACGTGATCAGACTTCATGTTGCTGCTGAGCCGCCGAGATAAAACATCCACAACTTCTTCTCGTATGTAGGACACACGCCCGAGGGTTCCAATCCCATTTGTGTCACATTAGAAGAAGAAGAAGTGGGACACTTTTCTGCTGCAGTGACGATCTGCACACCACTCCTACTGCCAAGCACATCAAAGACGCCAGAAACACTAAACAAACCAAACACCAAAAACATGAACACCACAGACATCAAAGACATCACAAACACCCAAAACACCAGAAACATTAAAAACGACATCAAAGCCGCCAAAAACACCACAGACATCAAAGCCGCCAAATACACCACAGACATCAAAGCCGCCAAAAACACCACAGACATCAAAGGCATCACAAACAGCCAAAACACCAGAAACATAATAAACGACATCACAGCCGCCAAAAACACCAGTCATCAAAGACATCACAAACACCCAAAACACCAGAAACATTAAAAACGACATCAAAGCCGCCAAAAACACCACAGACATCAAAGCCGCCAAAAACACCACAGACATCACAAACAGCCAAAACACCAGAAACATTAAAAACGACATCAAAGCCGCCAAAAACACCACAGACATCAAAGCCGCCAAAAACACCACAGACATCAAAGACATCACAAACACCCAAAACACCAGAAACATTAAAAACGACATCAAAGCCGCCAAAAACACCACAGACATCAAAGCCGCCAAATACACCACAGACATCAAAGCCGCCAAATACACCACAGACATCAAAGCCGCCAAAAACACCACAGACATCAAAGACATCACAAACAGCCAAAACACCAGAAACATAATAAACGACATCACAGCCGCCAAAAACACCAGTCATCAAAGACATCACAAACACCCAAAACACCAGAAACATTAAAAACGACATCAAAGACGCCAAAAACACCACAGATATCAAAGCCACAAAAACACCACAGACATCAAAGACATCACAAACACCGAAAACACCATAAACACATTAAAAACGACATCAAAGCCGCAAAAACACCACAGACATCAAAGACATCACAAACACCCAAAACGCCAGAAACACATTAAAAACGACATCAAAGCCGCAAGAACACCAAAGACAACACCCCCAAAAAACACCAAATGCATCAAAGACAACACAAATACCAAAAACATCAAAGGCGCCAAAAATGCCACAAACATCAGTAAAGCCCAGCGCCTCAGTCTGAGGATCAGTTCTGACGACTGAGTTTGAAGTCGGTCGATTTTATAAACCTCAGTGATCCACATGATTGATTCGGTTCATTATTTCATCTGATCAGTTTCTTCACTGTGTGTGTGTGTGTGTGTGTGCGTGTGCGTGTGTGGAGAGGACACGTCTGCACTCCAGTCGCCGATGCAACGCCAGCTGTGTGTGTTTTATAGGTCGTTTGTTGTTTTCTATTCAATAACCGTTACACATGAGTTGATTGACAGTTGATTCTGACTCCTGATTGGTCGAAATATATTCTTATGATCAATATAAATAGAGAGTAGCCCCAATTATCCACTGAGCCCCAAAACTTTACAAACATCATTTCACGTCACGTGTCTTTACGTGTTTATTATCGTGCGGTTGTGTAAGGTCACATCTGCATTGTTGCATCATTGTGTGTGTGTGTGTGTGTGTGTGTGTGTGTGTGTGTGTGTGTGTGTGTGTGTGGAAAGGGGGGTGGTAGATAGCAGAGGAATGTTTAGGTGTGTGTTTTCAGGCGAAGGAGAGGAGAGATGTATGAGTGTGTGTTATGGGTGTATATCTATTTTGTTGGCAGTTTGGGAGCTGGCTCCCTTGTTAGTGGAATATTAAATATGTATGGAATATTTTTACTCCCACTTTTAATCACAGCCTGTGATTGGGAGTTAATCATGGGCTAAATGGAGCTGATGATGAGAGAAACACAGAGTTCATACATCAATCTGAACTCTCTCTCCCTGCTGCTGCTGCTGCTGCTGCTGCTCCACCACTAACCAGGTCATGGACTCATCGGCCTGAAAACACACAGGTACATGAAGTGTAAACACAGGGGAGGAAGTGCATGGTGTTCACTGCAGGTTGTGTTATGCTGGTTGTAGTGTGATAATCTGTGTTCAAATTGTATAAAGTTATGTTTTGAGCACATTTAGGGATTTTTTTATTCAAACATTTGAGGCATCATTTTAATCAAAGCATGTGGGAGTGGACACTTAATGATGCAGTGAATCATAAAACATTTCATACATTGTTTTCTTGGTCAAATATTTTTTTTATAACCACATGAAGTTGTAATGTAATCATGTTAAATACAAAGTTCAAAATACAACAGACGAAGTGAAGTTCACAGGTTAAAATGTTTCACTTTTGAACATATTTTAGATTCAATATTCAAAACTTTATTTCCACTGCACAGCACAGTTCCTCTCCACTATGATTTCCATCTGTTTACCTAATATGCTCAAATACCTGAACAATGAAAAAGGAAAATAATCAAAGGTAGACTGAAGTATTCAGTGACGGCTGGAGGTGAAGTTGCATGTTGCAGCTTGAAATAAATGACATAGAAATAAGTAAATACAGAACAGAGGTGTCTGAACCACTTCTACTTGTAAATGAGCAGCATGCAGCTGCATGATAAAGACAGTACACAGTATATACACGTATATATACGTAGTATATTCTGAACTGTGATGGAGATCTTTCCCGCACATAAGAATCTGCTCAAACCATAAGAGAAGTACATTTGTATTCACAGCTCGTCTTTAAGAGCTGTTTTACATGGTACATGTTAGCAAATTATGTATTTCTCACTTTACTGCTTCCATAAACTATTCACATATATTAGCTTACACCTCGTAAACGTTAACACCGCACAACTCTCACACTCGCACTGGCAAAACAGTCGTTGGAGCTGCTTTCACAAAGGAAGCAATGATTTACGAAAGCTGCATAAAACTCATCTCTGGCGGGAGATCACAATAAAACTTGTATAATCTCTGATAGTGGGATGTTATAGATAGCCTCTATAAAAACAGCTTTATGGTGCAGCAAAGAGAAGTATTACGACTCGCTCCACTCGCTCTGTGTGTTTTCTGGGTCCAACCATCTTATGGCTTCAAGATAAATGAGACAATAGATTCGTCTCGGCGGACATCTTTTAAATCACACTACGTTTATCAATAAAAAAAACGAGAGAAATCCAGTTTCAGATGTGAAGTTATGAGGAAGCGTCCAACAGCGTTGACAGGGTGCAGTCAGATAAGGAACAATACGAGATAAAGGTAAATAAACATGAAAGGAGGAAGTTACACTCTGCTCTGATCAAAGAATACGTGACTTATTAATGAGATTATATAATCAACTACGTTTCCATCCGCTCATTTGCCTCAGATGTTCAGACTGAAACAACATATTTATTCTCTAGTCGGTGAATATTTTGATATTCTGACTGATCTACGTGGCTGTGATGAATCTAAATCCTATTTTTTTTCTGCTTCTCTCCTTTGAAACTCAAATCTGAGAGTTATCGCAGCAACAATAGAGACCACATATCTGGAAGACTTGCACAATCTGAAATGTGCATTATTGTAAATCCACTCCACTGGTGTCACCTCAGACCTCTTCCTTCCACCAGCGGTGATGAAGGTAATGTCTAAGAACGTCCGTCACTTATTTGTAATGACCTCATATTTTTCCTGTTGAACACTTCACTCCTGGAGAACATCAGTGTATATGTGTATAATCGCACATCCAATCTAATGTCTAATTGCGACGATCACATGACCTCCGTGAATCACGACGGTGACCAGTCCGTCTGGTGCACAGATACTCTACAGCTATCGGTATCTTTATTTATTTCATTAGATACATCTTTGAGTTCCATCACCTGAATGTACACATTGATCGCGTCAACGATCCAACAGTGAGCCCTTTAATATTTACGTCATCGACGAAGGCGCCTGAGCTGCACCACCATGTCTTTCACCCCGACAACCCCATACGCCTTCAGGGAGTTCATGAGAAGTAGAGGCTACCACTGCTTCTCCCACGTGCCTGGAAAGGAAGGTCGAGATGATGGGTATCCAGCTGCAACGTGATACTTTACCACTAGAAGACGCCAAATCCTACTCGTTCCACTCACGGCATAATAACACTGTTAACCCTTTGTGGTCCCACTGGGCGCACCGGTAGAAATACCCCGCGAATCCCGGATAAAGGGTAGAAGGTGACGTGACATTCGTGGTATAGAAGGCTGTCAAGTTTGATAGATGCATGTGTATGTACTCTCCATGCATTCATCCGTGCAATCAATCAATCAATCCATCAGTCCACTCATCCATTAATCCGTCCATCCATCAAGCTGTCGGTCTTTTTCCTCACCCTCTGTGTACAGATTCAACATATGACTTATCTAAGGTGCCGTGTGAGTGTCAGTCGTCAGTGTCGGCGCCCGTTTCCCCCCCAGTCCCAGTTTGGATGAAGGGATGTGCAGACGTTATTTCTGAACACGAGCACACGGAGACATCCTGACTCCCCGGTTGTTCTTCCTGGAGCAGCAGGGTGTAGCAGGAGGGGGGTGGGATGGGGTGGGATGGGGGGGTGGGGGTGTGTGGGGGGTGGGTATGTGTGTGTGTGTGTGTGTGTGGGGGGGGGGGGGGGGGGGGGGGTGTGGAGAGGCATCAGGAGAACAGACCTCCCATTGAACTTGGCCAGCTTCCAGCTCTCATTCATCCAGCGATCAGCTGTGAGTCACTCATTCACACCGGCTTTAAACAAACACATTAACATTTGTGCCAACATTACAGGAGTTCACACACACAGACACGTGCTGTCATCACATCTCTATATGCACACACGCACACACACACACACACACACACACACACACACACACACGCACACCAGTGGAGCACAGTTTAACTGCCCGTATTCCATCGTATTTGTGCTTGAGTGAGGGTCCCCACAGAAAGACGTCTTAAATGATGAGGGGAACATTAAAATTAAAATTGTAATTGTGTGTGTGTGCGCGTGTGTGTGTGTGTGTGTGTAGAGACAGATGAGCAAGGTGAGCCTGTTCCACCCTGATCGAGGGGGCACCATCACCCACCCGCGGCCCAGAAGGGGCTCACACTCACCTGCGGGTACAACACTGCGGTGCTGTGCAGGAGGAGCTGAGCAGACCCCCGCACAGCTGGGTGGGATAACCTCCGGTGATTACACTCACAGGGGTGAATGTCAATCACTCTGACTGCTTCAGTGTGTGTGTGTGTGTGTGTCTGCTAGGGGGATAATGCCCCCTGATTGTTGATGCAGGTATGCTTTATGTACACTATGCATTCCTCTGTGTGTGTGTGTATGTGTGTGTGTGTGTGTGTGTGTGTGTGTGTGTGTGTGTGTGTGTGTGTGTGTGTGTGTGCCCAGTGCCCGGTGATGGCCTGTTAGATTGAGCTGTCAGTTGAGAGGCAGCAGATGAAGATTAATGGAGCAAGCAAACAATAAGAGGCTGGCAATGATCATAAATATGCTAATGGACATTATC
This sequence comes from Chascanopsetta lugubris, assembly GCA_016785325.1. Taxonomy (NCBI): domain Eukaryota; kingdom Metazoa; phylum Chordata; class Actinopteri; order Pleuronectiformes; family Bothidae; genus Chascanopsetta; species Chascanopsetta lugubris. Next base: position 4,743 of record JAFBJT010107389.1, on the reverse strand, counting down.
AATACACACTCACTGACATGCATGAGAGAGAGAGAGAGAGAGAGAGAGAGAGAGAGTGTGTTGTGTGTGTGTTTGTGTGTGTGTAGTATTCATGCAAGGATTTGGGATGGGCGGGCGTTTTCAGGTTACTGCGTTAAAATTATTTTCCTTCCCCCCTGGGATACATGGCAAAAAGTCACACACACACACACACACACACACACACACACACACACACACACACACACACACACACACACACACACACACACACACACACACACA
>JAFBJT010107381.1:12500-16026 GCA_016785325.1 Chascanopsetta lugubris | reverse complement strand
AGACTATAGTAAGATAAAGTCAAATAAACATATACAATAGTAAGATAAAGTCAAATAAACATGTCAGACTATAGTAAGATAAAGTCAAATAAACATGTCAGACTATAGTAAGATAAAGTCAAATAAACATGTCATACTATCATAACAGACATCAAATAAACATGTCAGACTATAGTAAGATAAAGTCAAATAAACATGTCAGACTATAGTAAGATAAAGGTCAAATAAACATGTCATACTGTAGTAAGATAAAGGTCAAATAAACATGTCAGACTATAGTAAGATAAAGTCAAATAAACATGTCAGACGATAGTGAGGGTTACATCTAACCTTCTCTTACCCAGAGGTCGAGTTGATGAATCACAGGTTGAGTCTCTGGTTCCTCTGCATCTGAGAAAATCAGAGAAAAGGTGTGAGACATGTGAAACCACATTAAAAATAAAAGCATGGGGTCTAAAGTCACATAAAAGTGTCACTATAGTGACGTTAAAGTCATGTAAAAAATAGTAAGTGGTCAAAACCCCCTTCAAATGTCACACGACAGTAACAAGAAAGTCATCAAAGTAAAGGGTCCCAAATCTTTATATATAATTACATTATAGTCACATACTATGTCAAGAAAAAAATCATTAAAGTATAGTAAACCAAGCAGTCCAAAATTACATTTAAATGTCAAAATATCGGAACATAAAAATGTCAAATATCTCATACAATATAGCAAGGAGTCCAATTATATTAAAATGTCATACTACAGTAACATGAAAGTCATAAAAGTTAAATAAAAGGGCCCAAATTCAAACTCATAATATCGTATGTCACATAAAAATGTCATACTGTAAAAATAAGGGGCCCAAAATTAGTCAAGAATGTCATTCTATTGTATGGGGCCCAAAATATGATAAAAAAATACAATAGTGAGGGCTCCATGGTCACATACAAACGCCATAACATAGTAACAAGGGTCATATCTGACCTTCTGTGTAGAAGAGGTCAGAGGTCGAGTCGGTGAATCACAGGTGAACTCACTGGTTCTCCAGCATCTGAGAGAAGCAGAGAAAATAGGAACAAATGGCCTCATAAAATCATTCATCCTATAAGTAAAGCTTACAAACTATAGTAAGGGGTTAAATAAAAATGACAAAGTAAAACAAGTCACAAAATCGTATAATACAGTAACATAAAGTGATGAATAAAAATATCATACAGTAGGAATATAAAAGTCACCTACACACAAGTCACATAAACTGTTGTACTGTAGAAAAATACAAGTCATATAAAATGTCATGCTAGAGTAAAATAAGACACAAAAGTATATTATAGTAAAATAAAAGCCACATAAAATGTTATGCTATATCTATAAAAAGGAGCACAAAACCCAGCATACTTTTTCAGGCTTAACCATTCACCAGTTAAATATTGACGGTACTATTACCGATAGTTCCAAACTCATTTCCATCGTTTGTTGTAACTTCTACGTTAAATTGAACTGCTGTAAGTATAATGAAGAGGCTGACCTCATTCCTAAATGCGATAAAAGACCCTAAAACAAATGGCTCAGAAAACAAACATCACCGTGAAAACCCCTTTAGCTTAGAGGAGAGTCATAACTCACTAAAGTTGAATAAATACCCAGGTATCCATAAAATGTTGAACTATAGTTAAATACATCTCATACAATGTGATGGTAGAGTCAAATAAACCTCATAAAATGTGATACTATAGTACAATAAGTCATATTAAATGTAATATTATAGTAAGATCTGTTCATTTAATTGAAAGTGTTTGGTGAGGAGAGTAAAGCTCCTCGGCCACTCGCAAAAACCTTAGCATCAACAGCGAGCTACAATAAACACTGGGTTAGCATCGTGATAAACAGCGTGTTAGCATTAGCAAAAAACACACACCGTGTACGGAACATTTGTACTGACTTATTCAGTTATTAGTGAACTTACCAACTGAAGGTCTCGAGGCAGAGGGGTTGGTGCATTTTCAACGAGGATTCATCTGGGTGGTGTTGTGTTTGTGGAGGAAGCGGTGAGTCGGTGGAGTAAAAAAAAACCACGCCCACTGGTCGATGATAAGTTCCCACGAATAATAAACTTTGAAAAACTCCAATTATTCGATGTTGTAGAACCTTTTTGTCGCGATTTACTGGCTTGCTCGGCGGAGCACACGGAGGACGCCATGTTGTTTGTCAAAGGAAGTGACGTAACGGAGCGTACCGCCAGAACGGAAACGGAAATAAACTCCGTTGCGTCATCGAAGACGTAACAGCGGGACTGCGCCTGCGCCCCCTTCTGGAAGAAAACTAGTTCCCAACGCAAGTCGAACATGTCTGGAGAATATTAGAAAACATATTCTAAACAATTCGCATGGGGTTTATTTGTTTTGTATTAGAATTTTAAATTGAAGTCTATGGAGAGTGTTGTTGTTTTACGCCAGAAAGGGGGCGGGGCTATGTCACCAGTACCCGGATGTGCCAGTCAAATGAATGGGAGTCTCATCCAATCTCAATATTCGACCTTTTAAAACATTTTCATTAATGGCTATTTATAAACACCTTAGAAATTGTAACAATGAATCCTGTTCAGGCAAACGCTCAACTGTGGCACCTGGTGGTTGTTTGTGAAAAGACTTGTATGACGTGTCCACACGGGAAAAGGAAAATCAGACAAAAATCTTTGACTGGTGAATGTGTGTGTGTGTGAGTGTTTGTTGATGACAAACATGAGCTTCATCACTACTATCGTTCAGCGCCTATAGCAGACTATGAGGTGTGTCAGTGGTTAGACATTCAGCAGTTAGATCAGTAGGTTGCATGTTCTAGCCCACCCTGCTTCTGTTCAAGTCCACTGTCACAAAAGACGAGAGGTTGAAACAAGCAGCATGTGGACTGGTTGGTTGCAGGTTAAAGTCCATTGCCCCAAAAGACAGGATAAACTGACAGGATACATTGAAACATGGATAATATTCTTGCAAAATATATATATATTTAAATGTTAGTAAATAAAGAGTACAGAGTATAATCTGTAAACATTAATGATAACAACAACAGTAACAGCTGTGGCACTTTACTCAAACTCCTCATGGAGGATCTGGGGTCAGTGTTAATGTCTTTGAGCAGCTTCAGCAGCAGCACCTGAAAACAACATGTTCATTGCAGGTTAGAGGTGTTTAACAGGCGTCCAAACACATGAAATATAACAAAAAAATGAAATAAACAAGTGGAGGCGGAGCTCCATCCATATGGATGTAGAGGAGTTGCCCACAAATACATCACCTTTGATTTTTGGTCAAATCCCATTTTGGATCAACTTGAAAACAGTCTGCTCCTGACATGTAAACAAAGTCTGTGTGCCTGTTCCTCTGGGATGAAACCGTGTGTCGGTTTCTTGGTTCCTTTCTTCTTCTTTTACAGAAGAACAGCAGCAACAATAACCTGTGGGCTCATGTACGCCCCCTACCATGATGCTGGGGTACTGTTTGCCTCATCCTGATCGCATTCAATGCAGTTTTCTGACTGGTC
>JAFBJT010107381.1:0-10000 GCA_016785325.1 Chascanopsetta lugubris | reverse complement strand
CACTCGGGCTTCATTGTGCATTTATTTAAAGGCATGTACATCTCAGGCATCAAGGCAGAAGAAGGAGCCTGACACTGTCATTCAGGGGAAATAGGCCACTCTCTCTCGCTCTCTCTCTCTCTCTCTCTCTCTTGCTCTCTCTCTCTCTCTCTCTCCACTACAGGCCAATATTCATATTTATACACTGCAGGCCCATCATCCATGATCAGGCAGCCGAGCATGCTGGAGCATCCCCGCAACATTTTTCATGCTGCTCCTATTCCACAAGTTCACTGTCATGTCCTCTGCTGCATCAGTGTGTAGGATTTGGTGACCTCTAGTGGTGAAAGTTGCATGTTGCAGCCATTCCTTCTTAAGGATGTGTAGGAAAAATCCGTGCACGATTACAGCTGTCGTGAAAACTCACGGCGGTAAGTTTGTCCATTCTGGGCTACTGTCGAAATATGGCATTGCCGCCTTCTTTGAGAGAACCAGATTCCATATATATATATATATATATATATATATATATATAAATGAAATATTCACACATTCATGTGATTTTACGTTCATACCACGTCGCTAAAAAAAAAAAAAGAATTGAAACTACATTTCAACAAATAGAAATGGGCATAATGTCACCTCAATTCCACACACCGCACCTTTAATGATAACCAAAGTAAGTTGTCCTGTGTATAGAAATGAAAGCTGAGGTGAAGGGAACTCAGCCGCAACATGCAATCGAACCCTAAAAAGATGTCACGACATTCTACACACTTGCCCCTTTAAAACATAGCGCTGAAGGCGAACCTCAGGCCCCTCCACGTACTTTGAAACGTGATGTTGATCATCTCTCACTCGGCCTCGGCTCTTTCATGTGGCACAGCGTCGCATGATGCAACGTGTATTTCACTGCTTCCAGGCTCCTCTGTCTGTGTGCACTTCATGTCGTTCAGGGGAATCAGGCCACTCGCTCCTCCACAGGCCAACGCTCGGATGTATACGCACACGTAGGGTTCCATTCCCCATCATTGAGCAGACGAGCGCGCACACGTCCCTCTGCTGCCCCTGCTCCACAAGTTCACTGTCGTGGCCTCTGGTGCGTCGGTGTCATTAAAGGTGCAGTGCGCGGGGTCCGAGTTTGATCGATAACTTACAAGTGCAGTGTGTAAGGTTTCTGTCACTTGTGTCACTTCACCAAACAACAGACATTTTCATGAATTTAGAATCAGTGTTTTTTTCCCCCTAGACTACCCTTAAATGAACCCGTTAATGTATATTCACATGAGGAGGGGGGGGGGCACGGGGGGGGGGGGGGGGCGGGTCCTGTCTAGGGGGGCTGCCATTTATTTATTTTTTTTACAGTCGTAAAAGTGGACGCGCTAAACATCTTTTGAGTTTGAATGACAACTGACGGTTCTCCCGCATGCTCAGAAGGGGGAGGGTGCAGGTGACGGGTACAACGCGCAACTTCACCTCTAGAGGTCAGCCAGTCTCACACACTGCGCCTTTGACATAGACGTTTCCCACACGCTTAAAAGGGAAGGGTGAAATGAGCGGTGCATCATGCAACATCACCACTAGATCTCACTGGATCCTACACACACACTGCACCTTTAATGATAAAACCATAGCTCCTCCTATATACGTATATATGTCTGGCAGCGGCATCTTATTATGCTCCACCCCCTTTTTCCTCTCCCCCACTTGCAGTGAGGGTGTGAGCGAGACGCTATGTTTGTGCATCATGTCATTCAGGGGCAAATAGGCCCCTCACTCCAGTGTGGGCTAATCATGTTGCAACCAGCCGCCTTCACACTGTCGGCCCATCTATCCATTATTGAGCATCCCAGCGCTATTATCCTCCGGAGACACTGCATTCACAATCCACCCCTGCAACCTTTCCCTGCTCCTGTTCCACAAGTTCACTGTCACGTCCTCTGCTGCGCTGCTGTCTTTAAAGGTGCAGTGTGTAAGGCTCAGGAGAGGCCGAGGCCCCCGAAAGCATGAAATACATAAAAAAAAGGATGTGTTTATTCTGTGAAAGGAAGAATTGTTCGTGTCGTGCGTTAGCTTAATGGTCTTTTGTAGCATCAGCAGTAATAGAAGGGAACCTAGCATTGGCAAAGGATGATTCAGCTGCAACCTGCAGCATCACCACTAGATGGCGCTAAATCAATCGTTTTGCAATCATGTGGAATAACTGTTTTCTATGTGTTTATACTGTACTGGATGGTCGTCTTTGTGGATGTTTTGATGAGATCGGGAAAGAGGAGGTGTGCTGAGCTATGAGAGCAGTGGCCAAACAGTGGTACTGCGACTTCGGACTCGGCCAACGTGGCAGTTCGCAGATTACATTGACACCATCAGAATGATTGTGTACAAGTGGACGATGCTAGTGTCTCGCTCTATCGACATTTTTCATAGAAAAGGTGGAGGATGGGATCCTGCCGTCGGCTGCGCATCTAATGATTATACTTCATCCATGAGCCTCCTCATGGAGGCTGCCATGTTTCTACAGTGGCCAAACAAATGGACATCCCTCAGACAGTATCATATCAAGGTCATTACAGGTTCTCCTCATCGCTAGGGAGGCTCCATGTGGCAATCTACAATCTCACCACTAGGTGCTGTTAAATCCTGCACAGTGTGTGTGTGTGTGTGTGTGTGTGTGTGTCTCAAAGGGGCTTTTCTGTTTGTGCCTCTCGGTGTCACCACACATTCTCTCTCTGCACACCCTGCTAATTATCTGCAGCAATTACACACCGAGGGAGAGCGAGAGGATTCCACACATGTAGATGTGAGCGGCGATTATTAGGTTAGGTGGCTTTTCTGCTGCGCTATAATTACTGGACATGATCGATAGCGAGCACGGACGATCAATGGTGTTGCCAGTCCGTCTCGGGTGGCAGACAGACAGACAGACAGGCAGACAGACAGACAGACAGACAGACAGACAGACAGACAGGCGCAGAGCGAGACGGCTAATCAAGAGGGGGAAATGTGGCCACATCACGTCCCCCAGTCAGTCAGTCAGTTTGGCAGCGGATCAGTGGGTTGCGTCCATTGCGGAGGTGACACAGGGGAACCGGGGGGCCGCGTCGAAAGAGGTGTTTCAACGCCATTCATCTAAATCGGGGGCTGTCTCACTCCGCAGGCAGGTCTGCGGGAGTGCAACACGTTGTGTTGGTAAACAGCGGCGCTTTGATTTCACACAGACATCTGCGTATCTGGGTGGATTCTGTGAGGCTGGCGTTCCCGAGCGTGTCGCTCCGTCTTTAAACGGGAGCAGGAACACCAGGATTTCGAGAGAACGCCGACGACTGACCTCATTTTCCGCAGCGAGAGCGGAGCCGGCTGATGATTCCAAATGAGACATTGTGTGGCAAAAAAAACACGTGTAATCATAATCAGACGAAGAGCATCCGTCAGGGCCCGATCGAGCACCGTTACTGGTTCTGCGCGTGGCCTTCATCACGGGAACTCGTCGCCACGGCGAGATGCTCCACCACAGAAGGTCGTCCACTCTCCTCAGCCGCCGTGAGTCAGACTTTCTGACTCACGGTGGGAAAGCGTCTCCTGCCCGTTCAGGAAGTAGCGGCGAGACATTTACGGGATGAATGGTCGTCTAAGTGATTGGTGATAAAAAATTTAAAAAAAGCTCTGCTCTGACGCGTTTCTCTCCGTGGATCCGTTCATTCCGACCATCACTGACCACGTGTTGTACTTATCCGGCTCTACTCTCGAACTGTAGCTCGGCGAAGGGCTCGGTTTCCACAGTCTCGTGTACACAGAGGACCTCCGAGGTTGGTCGGGGGGAGAGCTGCGTCGTAATCAGGGGGACGGCCGAGGACACGAATCCCTCCTCCGCTGCCCAGCTGTTATTGAATCGAACGAGGAGTTCAAAGAGGAACTCTCGGGAGACGCCGCGCGACACAGCGGGTCGGTGTCGGGGGTCCGGGAGTTCAGAGACAGCGTGTGACCCACGAGCTGCCGGTGCGAGTCACCCAGACCTCTGCTGGGTTCCATCCCACCGAAGCCCCCCGCGGTGCTCTGGTTCTACGAGGAGAGGCACTCGGGATGGAGTGGGAGGGAGAGAGCGCGCGAGCTCTGCTGATTCCCTCGTATGAAATCAGATGCGTACGAGACTTTCACGATCTGCTTCGATATGACCTCGCTCTGGTGTTTTCAAAGGCCCGTTGCCAATCAGCAGCGAAATCAGACGTTATTATTACGCCATTTTCTCCGTTGGCGACAGTGAAGGCGATGTAACCCGTTACTAACGCTTAAATGAGCTTTTGACTTCAGTGATGGTAGTTACGCGCTAGAAATCATCCGGGGTGATGTCAGGTTGCGAGGATTAGCTCCTCCTTGAGTTTGTATAGTGGCCCCGAATGGACAAACTTAACACGTTTTGGGTTGTTGTGATAACTCAGGGCCAATACAGGATCTCCAACAAGCAAGCAAAGTCGATTAAAAATAGAAAAAAACAATGATTAACACGAGGGTTGTTGTTGTGCTTATATAAAGCTATGAGCTGACCCGTGTCACTTCCTGTTTCGAAGGGCTTTTATCTGCGGCTGCATCGCCAGTTTGTCAAACTGTCAAACGCCAACATGATTCGGACTGAATGATTTCTCCTCCTGCTCTGCCCGAGCTCAGAGGTTTTTCTTTTTTTTTGGTCGCTCCTGTCAGCGGGATTTAAAATCACCTTATGTTGGAGTCAGAGAGAAATAATAACCACCAAACACCGGGGGGGGCGGGCGCGGGGGGGGGGGGGGGGGGGGGGGGGGGCAAAGACTCTGCTTCACCTTATCCGAGAGCTTTGATAAACACCGACAACATTTCAATTACATTTAGAATTTATCCAACTTGTGATTGACCCCCCCCCCCCCCCCGCTTTGAGAGGCACAGAGGGAAGAGAAGACGAATGTCTGCTCCGCTCCTCCCACACAAAACACGATCAATCAAAACGCAGCGCTGGTCACCGGCGCCCGTCAGGGTGTCGTGACCTTGACAGAGCGTCGGCCGACACGAGCGAACAATGCTGATTATTTACTACCCGCGGCCAATGATCAGCGTGACACGCGGAGTAATGGCTTCTCACTTTCACCTGGCAATACTCTGCATGGCTGAGATAGTAGAGCGGCGTAATGGAAAGCAGATATATCAGCTGTGGAATAGTAATCGGGTCAGCGATGACCTCCTGCCCCCTGGAAGCACAGTCAGCTGTGTTCGGCAGCGTGTGATTACTCGCTCTGCCCCTCGGGGGGGAAATATCCTACGTGTTTGCGGAGGGAAAAACATGATGTGTCCATGATTGTAAACCTTATTTATGACCTCTCGGACAAATCAAGTGAAAGAGGACGGTGTGAGGAGGCGGGAGTGAGTCATGCGTACCTGGTGTGATGCGACAGGAATACACAGCATGAATGGAGGAGCCCACGCGCTCGACTCCCACACCTCCTGTCTCACTGTAACGACCTAATATTGAAATGCAGTCAAGAGGTGGTGAAATATAACATTTTTTTTGGATAGGAAGTCAAGGTCTCAAGGGATATATATATATATATATATATATACATATATATATATATATATATATATATATGTATCGAATTTGGTTTTAGTTCCATTGCCATCGGTTTTGCGGGGCAGAAGCCCCTCCGGTCATATATATTTTAAAGGCACAGTGTGTAGGACAGAGTGAAATCGGGCGGGGAAGTGACAGCGGAATAGCAATGGCCTCAGCTTCCCCCTCCAATCGGACCTATGATTAATGTGTTCATTATTTGCTGATGTCGTCAGATAAACAGTTACATTTCATCACTTCCAGGTGTTCATTTGGAAAAACAGCATGAATTCTTGGACAAGAATGAGGAGCTATAGAGCAATACAGTGCACCTTGTGTGATCAGATCTGATTCATCAATAAACAAATCAATTGCAAAGTGATCAACTGATTGCTGCAGCTCTATAAATACTGCTGCAATCTCGCCAGTCACGCTCGCGTTAAAGGTACAGTGCATAGGATTTGGCGACTTGAAGTCTTGAGGTTTCATTTCACAGCTGATTACTCGTCTCCTCACCCTTTAAATCAGAGCGTGTGGGGGAACCGAATCCATTGTAGCCTTCACTTATCATTAAAACCCAAAGGCTGTTTGGTTTGTCCATTCCGAGCTTCTGTAGACATAAGGTGCTGCAATGCAGTGAGAGGATCTGCTCTTGTATGTAAACACACGGGTCCAATGCATATGCGGACGATGTTACGTTCAATAACAACACAATGATCATCTCAAGTTCATGTTTGAGTAAATCATTTCATCTGAATCTTACACACTGGACCTTTAAAACAGAGGTTTCATACTAAATAGGAACTAAGATTGGAAATGTTGTTTCATTCAACTTGAAGACACACGTCATGTCATTAGTCTCTCTGTAACTGTTTGCCCCAGGCTTCTGTGAAATTGTGTTATTGATGTGGACTGCACGTTATCAATATTCAGAGCTGGCAATCACACTGTCAATACTCCATTCCATCCATACTCTGGATGGATCCTCACTGATGATACACTATTTACACGTGGTCAATTACTCTGTTATTCAGTGGTATTGATATTCAAGAGGCATATGGAGAGAGTTCACACACAAGTAGGATTTTTCGCAGAGCTCAATACAACGGTTCCCGTCCCTCCACCAAAATAAACAAGGCAACATGTTTACCCGCATGAAACAGACAAATAGATAAACGAGTAAATAAATATATTATTTCAGCCGACATGTCGAGGCAGCCGATATAACTGCTTTTAATTAGCTTTCACAAATCATTCCTCAGTTTTGTTTACTCGAGCGATGAAAAGCGCTTCCGCGAGGACGGGACCAGGAGCCGCGCGTTCGCTACAGTTCTTAAGGGTCCGTCATCTGAGGACCCCGAATATCTGTACGTCTCAGGTTGAAGTCGGAAGTTTTCCAAGTAGTGAACCAGCACAAGTATGGCACAAAAAGGTTACAGGTCCACCTCATAAATAGTGAGGTGTGTGTGTGTTTTTGACTTTTGACAGGAAACATTAATTAGTTAGAATCAATATGGTCCCAGTAATTATTGAGCCGGAAGGAAATTCACAAACAAACCATTAACGAAGTGTAAAGCATGACTGAACGCCACCATTAGCATGTACTATTGTGATATTAATGCCCCCAGATTTAATTAGGAGAGGGAGGGGGGACGGGGGCGGGGGGACGACGGGGGCGGGGGGCGGGGCGGGGTGACAGGGGACACACACACACACGTTCCCCTGAATAAAATTACAAATACACACACTGTGGCAACTCCGGCCATTTCAATGTACAGTCATAGATCTGTAATGACCCGTTGTAAATGTAGTGTTTATCAAGTCATGAATGATTGTACAATGTTTTGTGGAATCCAAACGGATTCATATAATTGGTCCATTCGGTGAGAGAACACAACGTCGCCGAACCTGCCTGTTCTTTGAACAGCCAGCGCTCGGATAAGAAGCTTGTTTGTGCCGTTTACAGCTCGCTCCCTCGTACACGGGGGTCAGAACGTTTGAAAGATTAAACAGATGCTTCACATACTTCACATTTTGTTCTTTGGCCAAAATCCTGAAGGAACTTAGAGCATTGTTCTGCAATCTGTCCCAGTTCACTGCGTAATCACCCATCATCTGGATGTAAAGGATATTGGAAAAAAAAACAAAAAACATTATTGGCTACTTATTCATTTGCCTGTAAAAGGTCCAGTGTGCACAGTTTAAGTGAAACCATCTCCATTCAAACTGAGCAGAACCTTGAAGCTTGAACCGAATAAACCCTTTATATGGACTCAAGCAGCCGATCCTCACTATGGGGGCGGCCATGTTGCAGCACCACGTCTGTACGGTAGCCCAGAATGGACAAGCGAATCACCTTTTGAGTAATAATGTGAAGTGCTATCGCTGCCATATGTTCCTCCTGCATGTTTCTGGAAGGGGCCAGGTCCAGCTGTGGCCTGCAGCCTCACCACCAGATGTCTCTAAAGCCTATACATGGCGCGTTTAAAAAGGAGCCATCAGTGTTTTCCCTTTAAATCCCACAACCGCACAAACACAACCAGCCTTTGGATACGACACCCAGCGGATCACGGAACTCCTAATCTGCTCCACATTTGCTCTGAACAGGCAATTTACGCGCTCTCAGTGTGAATCTCCGAGGGTTAACGTCGGGGTCAAGTCAGTTTGAGTCCATTACCACGCACAAAGATGGCCGAGATGGAAATTCAGACGCCACATTCATCACCGGCCTTTTTCATTGGACATGGGTCCATGGGTTCGCTCTATAAATTATGCATCCTTTGGGCTGATTGTGCCGGAGTGGGACTGACCTCGTGATGTAACTCTCCATCTTGCCAGTTGATATTTTGTTGACATGCCGGTGGAGCGGCGAGGAAGCGGCGTTGAATCACAGCCAGGAAATTGATTATTTTTCTTTTTTTCTTTTTTTTTTTTGATACAGTAGCCCTGCTCCCGATTCATCCGTCTATACAGCGTCTTGCCATTAAATGATCATTTGTTCATTGATCCGTGTGCTGATATCGAGTGGGTCAAAATTAATGTACCGGTCGATATGACTTCATTCATTGATTCATAATTAACTCAGCCTGTGAGCTCTCTAAGCTTATTAATGGTGATTTTTTTTTTTTTGTGGGTTTTTTGGGGGGGGGGGGGGGGGGGGGGGGGGGGGGGGGCATGTGACTGCTGCTTGTATTCACAGTGAATATGCAGAGACACTGACGTGAACCTTCTTGAAGTCCCTGAACCAGCGGGGCACCGGTGCATGTCCTCGTTGACTCATGCTGTTTGTTCTCTGTCCTTCAGACCTGATCCACTGCACCAATGAGATGAACGTCAGCATCCCCCACCTGGCAGACACGCTGCTGGAGCGCACAGCCAGCAACAGCTGGATAGTGGTTTTCAAAGCGCTCATCACCACACACCACCTCATGATGTACGGCAACGAGGTGAGCAGGGGGGGAAGGGGGTGGTGGGGGGCACACGAGTACGGAAGCCCGGGGAGGTCAAAGATAACCGTTTTTCATTTGGATGTTGTAGGATTATGCTAATTTTCACCGAGGACCACACACACGGAGAAGTACGCAAAGGGCTGGACCACTATTATAGTTGGATTTGAACCTGCAACCTTTCATCCCAAAAAGGCTCTATCCCCTGAGCTGCTGATGCTAGGAAAACATAGTTGGACAGAGCAATGATAGCTCCACCTAGTGTTCAAACTAAGAAGTACAATCAAGTCAAGCATAAATTCCTCGTGGGCCACATTCCATTCCATTTTTTAAAATGGTTTGCGGCCCAATTTGAAATGGTTTGGCCCACAAGCCGGGGTTTGGACACTAGTTTGGACATTATCAAAAACGTTGACATCATCAACATTTTCGATCATCTATCGGTGGGTTACAAAGAAGGAATGCTCTCGATCAAAACCTTCAAGTTGAAATGTCTAGGTTTTACACGGGTGAAGATGGTAAATGTTTGGAATGTGCAGGTTTGCCAGGGAAATTGAAATCGGGATTTTTTGTTATTTCTACAATCAAAATAAAATCTATAGACATGGTGAAAATATCAAACGCACCGATGAATTCTGTTCGAACTCCAAAGATAGTTCCACCACTCTGCCTCATCCCTCACTCGAACGCGACAGAGGGATGGAGCCGCGTTCCCGTTATCGAGGGTCCACAGACGCGTCACTCGCCCGGTCATCGTCACTTCTGTCCTGACTTCACGCCAGAGCCTTTGAAGTCTTATCCTCCGCGTGTCCAACAAGGAACGGGCCGAGTGTCCCGCTGACATTTCAATGACCACTGTGGTAAATTGCCTCAGCGCGCCGGTCCCCCCCCACCCCCCACCCCCCACCCCCGCACCCACCCACCCACCCACCCACCTCACACACCTACAAGAGCCAAAACCACAACATCAAACGTGTTAAATGACGTCTCGGACTAGAAAGAA
>JAFBJT010107375.1:41111-56916 GCA_016785325.1 Chascanopsetta lugubris | reverse complement strand
TAACTTTATTAGCTTAATAGTGCAGGACAAGGCTGATTTCACACAACAGCAGGCAGAGGTCTGGCAGAGCTGAGAGAGAAAACAGGAAGCGCTCATAAAAAGCTTGTCGTGTCCCCGGCAGAGTTCGACGTCGCAATCGACCCACGATGAAAAGACCTACGGTAAAGATTTGAGGTCCGTTTATTATTTTCTTTCAAATCTGTGCACAATTTTTGTCATTTCTGTCACTTCTAAAAAATATTACAAAACAATGACATACCAACATTTTCATGAATTTTTAATCACCTAAATGTCTCCCATTACCGAAATTCTTCCATTATCCTTACATGAGCCCATTAATGTTCATTTACATGAGGAGCGGGTCCTCTCCACGGACGCCGCCATGTTTTTCTCAGTAGCCCAAAGTGGACGCATTAAACAACGTCTGAGTATTAATGACAACTGAAGTCTACCTTAGGTTCTCCTGCATGCTCAGAGGGTTAAGGGTGAGGTGATGGATACAACATACGACTTCACCTCTAGATGTCACCAAATCTCACGCACTGCACCTTTAAGACCAAAAACCATTGGGTTGCATCATCATCCAAGATTGTTATCCGTGCTGGTCAAAAGTTCCCCTCGTTTCCTAAGAGGGTCCAAAACACAGCCGCGGCCCCTTTTCAATGTCATGTCACTCATCTGTTCCAGCATCTGTTCGCCGACACGACGCCAAACTAGACAAACAAACACTATAGGCCTGGTGAGGACGAGCGGGTAATTATCTGACCTCGGCGTCCAGCACCCCCGTCTGTTAGCCTCACATGGCGGATTTGTGCTGATGCGACCCTGCTGGTTTGGGCACGGAGGGCACGAAGCCGGCTAATCCAAAAGGGGACGAGCGGAGGTTACGTTAGAAAGCATGAAAACACATGGTCATCACAGACCAGTCATATGTTTTGCCTCCTTTTAATCGCTGCCTCTGCCTCTGTTGGGTCGAGTTAGGGGGTCAGGGTCGGGTTAGGGGGTAAGGGTCGGGTTAGGGGGTTAGGGTCGGGTTAGGGGGTTAGGGTCGGGTTAGGGGGTTAGGGTCGGGTTAGGGGGTTATGGTCGAGTTAGGGCGTAAGGGGTAGGGTCGGGTTAGGGGCTGAGGGTGGGTTTAGGGGGTAAGGGCGAAGGTTAGGGTTACAAAAGTGGGGTCGCAGACATGCTTTCAGTGGGTCACGAGCCTCTGCTCTGACTTCTTTACGCTTCGGAGTGCATTCACACTCCTCAACAGCAGATGGCAGCGATGCCCTGTGATGCTTATAGACAACCGCCACTTCAAAGATAAAGGAAACCCCACAGCGTTTCTCTCCATATGCTAATGGCCCATGGCCAAACGAACGTTCGACAACGACCACATCGAAAGGCAGCACATTTTTCATTTCCCTCTCGAACATCACTACCTGCTGGTGGATGGTGGTATCCAGGATTATCTCAGGCTCAAACTGCCCCATCTATTCATTTGACACATTCGAGTCGTTGAAAATGTTCCACGATTTGGGTCGCCGCCCGTCATCAAAGGGGTGACGGAGGGTCCCGGAGCCAGACTAGTCAAGAACCACTGCTCCCATATGTCATTTTGCACGAGTGCCTGGATCTCAGACGCCAGCCTCCCCTCGAAAGCAGACATCAGTCATCGGTTTATCCATCTCCACACTCCTCTTTCATCACAACAGACCTCCAGCTGTTATTGCGGACACCCTTCGAGCCGCCACGCTGAGGTTAGAGGAGGTTCAGTCCAGCCGAGACCTCCCGGCGACGGAGGAAGCCGGAGCAAACGGTGTCTCTTCCTCTCCCCTGCAGCTCACAGTGTGCCAAGCTCATTATTATCGGTGGGAGGAGGCGAAGGGGTCTCCTTTCCTTCTTCATCCTCGCAGCCAATACACCCTATAGGCTGTCTCCCCCCGCGCCTCCCCGCTCCGTTCGGTGCCCCACCGCTGCGACACGGACACGAGTAATTCTGACTAATGTGACAAATAATCTCGACAAAGCGCCCGTCGCTTCCCCTTGTGCGTTCATCTGTGTAAAATCAAAGGTTTTATGCAAATGTAAGGTTTTTACCAGCGCCTTACTTTTCATCCGTCAGGTTGTAAGCCGGACAGCTTTGAACTCTCCGTGTAAACAAGTGTCAGACCCCAACTTCCCCGACGCTCGGCTGTCAGCGCCATCTTTTTCAAAAGTTTCGCCTTTTCGCAAGCGAGCGGCGTCTCCTACAGCGAGGTTTAAATTTTTAATCAGGTGTGTCTGCGATGTGATTCACCTGCGCCGCTTCCGAACCGGCCTGACCTTAAAGAGCTTAGCACAACATCATCACTTCCACCGCATGCTACGCCGAGCTTTGCGCTGTCAGCTGTGAGAACCAGATAAATAACAAAAACGCTGCACCTCCGCGAGTCGAAGACGTCAAATGTTGAAGGTGCGGTCGAACCGAGGGACAACCGCCGGCGCAGACGGATGAAGCACAGTGGGAAGTGAAAAAAGGAAAGCGCTGGGGGGCTGACTCCTGCAGGGAGCAGATCCCCCTAGACTCCCATGTTAAAATGGCCAACTTCAGAGGTGAATTAAACATGTTTGAAGCCTGGTACCAACTTCGGTTTTGGTCTCAATCGGTCACATGTGATATCACGACGGAGTCGCTGATTTTTCATTTGATCGACGTTTGAAATGATGCAAAATCAAGGGCGCGGTCTCTTGACTGACACCCGAGTCGAGCCGGCACGTACCGCCGATGAGGTGAAGGCACCACGAGCCGACCCACAGCTCCGTGTGTGTTCCGCCTCTTTGCCCGTTCCTGAATGAACCGTGAACCAGGAGGAGTCAGGATTCTACAACCATCTCCATGTCCAGTCGATGGGTCGGACATCGTCCAACTTACATCTGCGAAAAATCTTCATGCGCCTAATTCCTTTCCATTTCGCCCTCCTCTCCTGCTCACGGGCAAAGTGTACATTACTGGGTTTTTATTGGCTCGGCAGTAAAAGCATTTAAACATTAACAACGATATATCAGAATATATGGGGCCTGACAGGGGTTGGGGATGCCGTGTGCGGCTCGGAAGCACGTTGCCGAGGCGCAGCTGTCTTGTAAGCGAGGGCGGGAGGGCGGGAGGGAGGGAGGGAGGGCGGGAGGCTTGGGTGCAGCCGAGAGACAAAGCGTCACCCTGCAGTATTTATGAACAATTTTTAGGGGGGTAATGCTGAGTGCTCTCCTTTGTACTCGCGAGTCTGCACGTCCCGGCCTACATAACCTACGTGTGACAACAAGCGCTTGTCTGTTGAGTGCTGTGCCTGGTCTCCAAGGGGAAGTCTTGTTTTTACACACACACACACACACACACACACACACACACACACACACACACACACTGGCAGAGCAGTTCGCTTGGTCTAATATGCCAAACAACGAATTCATTGGAATACAGGTGGAAGCTGCAACTCATGTCAGTGCACCCCCCCCGTCAGTGCCCCCCCCCCCCCCCCCCACAAAAAAGAACAAAACAAATAAACCCACCTCTCCTCCTTCTCCACCTCAACATGCATATTGTTCAAATTGTATTTGCCAAGATGTGAAGATCTCTGCCAGGCACAATGTGCTGCCACACCGACACAATGGAAGTAAATTGAAATTTGTTTTTGCTAAAAATACTAAAAAAAAAAAAGAAAAAAAAAATGTCTTGCAGCAGAGTGCAAGTCAGCCTCCCAATCCGCGATCCGCCCGTAACCACTTTCAACATCACATTTGCAACGGGAAACAACAACTTTAAAGCCAGCCGCACACTGTTTGCACGTTTGGGCCAATTTTAATCACGCAATCAGTCGACACAATACCTGCAGCAGTTTGTGCATTTTTTTTCATTATAATGACAACCATCATTATATGCAAATGTTGGACCCAAAACAAGACCCTTATCATGACACAGTAGCACGTTCTAATACATAGGACAATGCGCCACTGCACATGTGTGTTCATATTGCACACATACTTCTGTATATCATATGTCTGTCTATCTCATTTCTGCACTTGTCCATTGCCTTGTTACAGTGACATGTGCATTGACAATAAAGTTTAATCTCATCTATATAGATCTCTACTTACTCTATGCTCAATATAATCATGCGACGTCTGTTGCCTGGATACAAGGTTTTTTCCTCCCGAGTCCACATTTCTTCAGCCAATCACATTTGTGCGGCAGTTACCACCTGTGTTGCCCAAAATCCATTGTTCATCTTTTTTTTTTATTATTACGTACATGTATATGCCGAGAGTCGTTTATAGAGAGTCATCAAAATATCAATGTTTAACATTTGGATTTTGAGATCAAACTCAGCAGTCAGACTCTAAATCTTCTTGGAGTCTGTCTGTGGTCTAGACTGTAAACCACAGAATATTGCTGCTTTCAGAGGCTAATTAATTGTCAGACAATGGCCGGTGGAGTCGTGGTTGAAGTAAATATATACAAGCCAGTGCATCTTCCCCACATGGCAGAACAGTGATGGATGCAGACCAGTGTTAATACAGTCAAATGGGTCAAATAGAAATACTATAAATGTCACAATTGCATCAAAATTACATCCCCAAAAAAATGACAATCGTATCTCATATAAAATAGTAAATCATTTGATTTGCATGAATTATGTCTGATATAAGACTGGAATTGTAAAAAAAAAAAAAAAAAGCATTTCTTTCAGTTAGGATACTGAGAGCGTTGAGTGATTACAGAATGTTCTGTTTTTCAGCTCATGACCAACTGCCACGGAACATGTGACTGGGATCCATTGGGCTATGACAGAAGGAGTAATGACATCACAGGCCTCTTGATCCAACACGCGCTTCAGAGTGAATTTAGGTCAACACATTCAGATAAGCTGAACACTGGAGAAACCAAATATGTCAACTTGATTTTTTTTCCTTTTTCTATCCTTAAAAGACATTTTGCTCCATTTTGCTGTGGCTACGTCCTTAAGTGGGTTCACTGTCTGTGTGTTCACAGCAATAGATTGACATACAATAATAAAGTATTTAATGTTTAAAGGTGCAGTTGTAAGATTTTGGTTAATTGTTGTCACTTCTACATAATTACAAAACAATTATCTAGAATTGTTTACTAATGTATAATCACCCAAATGTATTATATATAATAATGTTTGCTCTTGTCCTTGTGTGAGTTGGCTGGAAACAGCCGATCATGGTTTTAATTTAAAGGTGCAGTGTGTACGATTTCTCAAAATGTTCAGCACTTCTATTTGTATATACAAATTATATACCCATATTTTTCAGGATACGTAATCACCTGAATGTGTGACTTGCATTTATAAAACCCTAAATTGACCCCTTTCTTGTATATTTTCACCAGGAGCAGGTCCACCCTATGGGGGCCGCCATGTTTTTGCACTAGCCCTCAGTGGACATACTCAACTATATCTTTAGAGTTTGAATGACAACTGAAGTCTCCCATAGGTTCTTCTGCATGCTTGGAAGGGTGAAGGTGAGCTGATGGATACAACATGCAACTTCACCTCTAGATGTCACCCAATCTCACACGCTGCACCTTTAAATATCATAAACACAGATCTTTGCTTTTTTGGTGATAATGACTTGTTTTGCAGTTACCGGGCCGTTCTTCCCGCGACCGTGCTACTCATCACCGGGCATCACTTTGTGCCTCAGTGGTCGCGGACGACGCCATCAGGAGTGGACGTGGTCTAGATACCACACAGGCCTCACAGTGCCATGCCAGATGCAGCTTTGCCACCCATGGCACCATCTCAACCTTTTGAAATTTAACGGTTCATGTAGCGTAGGTCAGAGCCCAACCATCTGGCCCCCGCCATGAGCTTTCTGCATGTAAACGTGACTTTGGAGGTGACGGGATGGGCGAGCAGAATATTGTTTTATGACATTTCATCAGCGGGTTTGTGGAAAGCGCTCATCGTGTTTACGAGTCACGTCCTGGTTAATTTATTTACAGGCTGAACAGTTTGTAGGAAAAATGATATTATCACTGGCGCGATATCAGAGGAATAATCTCATTTTTAGGGCAATTAGCCGACCACTAGGCGAGGGTACTTTCTCCAGCTGTGTCTTCATCGTGTATTTTTAGGAGCAGCACAGATTACACATAAACTATTTAATCGAGTATCGGAATATTAGGCAGATTATTTATTTTTTTTACAGCTTCATCTGTTTCCTTGGAAAGAATTCTTTGATCCAGTTGAAAGATATACAAAATAAATTGTTAAACTGTTTGACTGATAGACCTTTTCCTCTGGGCTGGTTCCAGTACTGGTTCTAGTGCCGTGTTTACCTTCTAAGAACCTTTGTTCTTAGAGCTATGTCACTATGGCATTGTACAACATTGGCTAAATGGCAATGTAGCTCCTTCCACTGATCCTTGTAATTATTTTTTACGCTTTTTTAGCTTATTATTCAACTGGTCTACAACTCTCTGATGACACCACCATCGCGACCGGCTTCAGCCGCCTCCCGCTGAAACTTGGTCTGAGATGCTCCCTCTAATCTATTTTGGATGATCATCCTCCTCACTCCTCTGCCATTTAACCATATCCATCATTATTATTATCAAATCTCACTGAATGAACAGATGCTATTTGCTTGACTGTTGTTTTAAAAGTTGTTGATGACAATGACCCCAACCCTAAAAAAGCAGGGGGTTGTCGGTGCCCGGTTTGGCCCCCACTGGTGCATTGGGTAGTGGAAAAGCGAAAAAGTGGTGCCAAGTCAGAGCACTGGCTCCGGATTAGCTCTGGAACCAGATCAGTGGAAAACGGGCATAAGATGGGCCTGTGGGACCGAGGGTGTTTTCCCCATGACTGACACCTGAAATGTCCCTGCCTTGTTTGTGGTCTTGTTCTTTGCTTGTTTACTGTCAATACTGACAAATATTTTCCACAGCTTTTACTTTGACAACAAGGAAAGCATTTTCAAAAATACTCTCAGTGACACATGGCAACGCTCAACAATGAACAAAGAGTGACTCAAACGTGCATGAGATTGAATCAGTTAATGGATCTCGGTCATTTAATTGGCTCCTCTGAGTAAGTGATGGACCGCCGATGACCTCTGACCTCTTCCTCGTGATGTTGAATAAGGACTCTATTGTTTTCCACCAGCCCACACACATGAGCCTGCCCCAACTCTCGCTTGTAGCCGGTTTGAGGAGTCTGCATCTCTGCTGACATCATCTACGACAAATCATTCCCTTCACCCAACGATTTCCGACAACTTTATTTACCGGGATGTGATGGATTTCCGCTCCGAAGACAAAAAAACAGTGTTTCAGAAAACAATAACAGACTCCATCACCAACTCTATCAGAAGCTACATGAAACAAAAAAAACGTCCTTAGATGTCTGCGTCAAAGAACCATTGTCACTCGGCTTCCTTTTATCTCTTTTGCGGCCGAGAAAAAGTCTTTCATTCACAAACGAAGCTTATTTCGCCAACGCCTCTGTTTCCCCTTTTAAACGACTCCTGCAACAAGGACGTGTCTCATTGGCCGCCGTGTGTTTGGCACCTCGAGTGCAAAGCCGATCGATCCCTTCATCCATACACCTAATCTCTTGAGCAGTCAGGTGATCGATGCATTGATGGAATCGGCCAGATAAGAGGCCGCATGTGGTTTCCTGGACCTGCATAAGTAATTCAACCCGGTTGAACTGCTCCTGAGGTTTGAGGTGCACAGAGGGCCAACCTCCGGCGCAGACGGATGAGGCACAATCGGAGTTCACGTGGTAACCACTGGGGGCTGACTCCAAATCCCCATAGACTCCCATGTTAAAATGGCACATTTTAAAGGTGAATTAAACATGTTTAAAGTCTGGTATAAACTTTGGTTTTGGTCTCAATCGGTCTCGTGTGTTACCATGACGAGGTGTTTTTTTTTCCCCCAACTCGCTTATTTTTAATTTATCGACGTTCGAAATTAAGAGCGTTCTGTTGACTGACGCCCGAGCCGAGTCTTTGCCTGTTTTTGAATGAGCCGGGAACCGGGAGGCGGAGTTAGGATTCGGCAAGATGGCGACGAGGAACTCGCCCACAATTTGCCACAAAACCCGTCCACTGTCCGTCTGCCACTCAACTGACACTTGAAAACAAGGTGTTCAGATGTTCACTGGGCTCTGATCGGAGCTGTAACACGAGCCCTGGACACACACACACACACACACACACACACACACACACACGTCACTGGCCGTTAGAGTCTGGGTGGTCTGGCGGAGGATGGTGACAAAGAGAGGCAGAGAAAGAAAGGGGGGGGGCATTAGAAGGGCATCTCTTATGTTTTCCATTAAGGTAACGGAGATGAGATGGCAGGATGTTGGAGCAGATAAGAACAGAAAGAGACATAAATGGAAATGGAGAGCTGTTCTTTTTTTCTTTTTCCTGGATAACCTCGGGCGAGCATGATTTCACCGTGGATCCGAATGCTCGTCTTGTAGCAGTGGATCAGCGTTACCCCAGTTCTTTAGAGAAAGGCCCATCCCCAACGTATGAGACGAGGGAACGCTCTCATTTAATATACCCATTTGTGCAGCGTGGCCTCCAATGGGTTGAGACAGACGGAAACATGGTTGTTGGAAATGCTTTAAAGGTGCGGTGTGTACGATTCGGTGATATCTCGTTGCATGTTGTTCCCCTCCGCGGGGAGAACTCACGCTAACCAAACTCAAAGGATGTTTACCGTTTACCGTGTTTACACGAGGATCCGCTCCTCGTGTAAATATACATCAATGGGCTCATTTGAGGGTGATTGATTTTTTTGGTAAATGTTTTCGGTGACGATGTAAATGTAAACGCAGCGTAAGAAATCTCCTCTCTATGGGGGGCTGCCGTGTCTTTTGCGGTAGCTCAGAGTCGACGTACCAAAACACGGTTGAGGTTCCTCGACAGGTTCTCCCGCGTGTTCCCGATGGGAACGAGTGAGGTGACGGATGCGACGCGCAACTTCACCACAACGTGTCACCGATTGTCACACACCGCACCTTTAAGATCGTTTCCCTCCAGCTGGTTAAGTGCATGTCGGATCACATTCAAACAAATCAAAGAGCCAAACCGGGGGGAGCCTTTGTGTTATGTGGCGCGCGTCTCCGGGGAGCGCCTGTTATTTACACCCTCTCGTCCCGTCTGGGTTGGTGCTGTGCTGTGCCGATGCATCGCATTCTCACTTTGCTGTGGATCGGCTCTAGACGTGCTTTAACTGTCAGCCGCAGCCCTTTAAATCCCACCCGGCCCACCCTATTTGCAATAGCCATTAGCCGAGGAAAAGGCCTCTGTCGGTCGCCGCGGCTTATTTCGCGACTCTTTGTTTGTTTTCCCCCGGCTGATTCCCATTTGATCCTTTCAGTCCTCGCTCCTCATTGATGCGGACTCGCGCGTTCATCCTCCGCCGCGCAGAAGTTTGGGGAATATGGTGAGGGGGCGGGCGCGGGGGTTCAAAGCTCTAAAGGACGGTCTAATCATATGCAGGCGTGCTGTCAGAGGCTTTAATTGCCTTTGTCAGCCGTGTCTCCGGGTTCAGCGCGGGGCCGGCGATACCGGCGGCTGCGTTCGTATGAAAGAGATGCATAAACTTTGAAAACAAAAGGGAGGAACAAGGCCGAGGCTCGAGGCTTTGATGCGGCTGAACGTTGCCCGTCTCGATGGTTGTACTGTACGAGGCGTATCGTACGAGAGCCCGTCGGTTTGGCCCGAGGCTCGGGGGCTCGCCTCTGAAAAGGTGCCAGCGGACAAGCGCGTCACGGGTTTGGACGGCGGCGTATTGACTCAAGGTCGGAGTCGACAGCCATCGAAGTGAAGCGTTATCCTGGCGGAGGCGAATCCGGGCGGGTTCGCTCCGACGCGGAAGTTTAGTACAGTCGACGAGGACGAGAAGAGAAAAGGTCAACTTTCGAATCCAAACGCGGTTAAAGCTCCTTTTCGATACCTGAGCGAGCGCAGAGGAACACGCCTCGTTTCCAGCTTTGTGACCAAACACCTCTCTTCTCCTTCGCTGGGTTTTCAGAAAGCAGTGGGCTGCAAAACAAGTGGAGGACTAGATGTTTGTTTCTCTCCAGATTTTGAATATTTGCACAGCCTCAGCGGCAAAGGGGGGATATTAAGGGGCCTTTTCCAATGTTTAAAGGTGCGTCGCGTTCATGTTTGTCACTTTTACACACCGATTACACACCGACATTCTCATGAATTTATAATCAAGTAAATGTTTTTTTGTGTTGTTTTTTTTCATTGCCCTAAAATTTCAAGGACTTTTCATTCGAGCACCATCAGGACCGGACTGACAACAGGAGCTGGAGCGGTGGACAGTAAGAGGAAACCGCTCAGCTCCTCCTGGTTGCGGCCCAGTCTCCGACGTCTGCCCTCAGCCAAGGGTCGAACGGCTCTCTGCGTACGTAAAGGGTTCAGCGTGAGCGGCTCAGGGTCTCTCCCTCCCGACGCTGACAGCGCTGGAGCTCCGTAAGCGGTGGCACAGCTAATTGATATCGGAGGGATCGGTGATGCGGCTCCGCCGAGGGAGGAGAGGAGCTTCGACGCTTCGAGGTCCGTCCCCGAGGTCATATTCTGTTACCGTAATATTGACCTTCCTGTTCCCCCATCACATCCCGTTGTTATCGCGCGGCCGTTCGGAACTCCGTCTTCCCGCTGGCGCACGCCGCTCCCCCTCTGACGCAGCCTCCGAGGGAACGTTCACAAGATAATAAAGTCTATCGAAGTCGCCGGAGTGGAGCTTTTTACACTCGAATTACATTTCTCATTAAAGCCA
The DNA here is from genome assembly GCA_016785325.1 of Chascanopsetta lugubris. Classification (NCBI taxonomy): domain Eukaryota; kingdom Metazoa; phylum Chordata; class Actinopteri; order Pleuronectiformes; family Bothidae; genus Chascanopsetta; species Chascanopsetta lugubris. Next base: position 46,118 of record JAFBJT010107375.1, on the reverse strand, counting down.
TAGATTTACAAATGAGAGGCAATGATGTCGGCGCTCACCGGGTGTTTTTTTTTTTGTCTTAACGTAGAATCAAACTTTGCATTTCCTCGGTTTGTGTTTAACACACACAAGGGGGGCTGCGGGTGAGTGTAGGATTTAGTGACATCTAGTGGACCACTGGAGCTGTTACCGGGTGGTCTCGCCCTGTCAGTCTTCTTTGCAGCAGCCCAAGGGGTGAACCCGTAGCAGGAAAATGAATGGGTGAGTAAATGGGCGTTTTTAAAGTTGAGGTGACATTTAGTGAAAGGTCCTTTGAGCTCTTGAGTGTCTTCGGCACCAGACACTGGATATTTATGAATTGACTCAGCAGCGTCAGTCAGCCCCACACTTTGCCAGAGGCACTAATCCATGCGATGGAATTCATACGTCTACTTCATATTAAGTTCCCCGTGTTGCTTATTGACCTTTTCATCTCGCATTTTCCCTCTGTGACGTGAGCCGGCGCCTTCACAGCAACAGCAAGTCCGCCGCCATTATTTTCTTTTCAGCTCCAGGTGAGAACACGGAACAGGCTGCTCCTACCGGAGGTGACCTATGGGGAAGGAGAGCTTGAGCGGCAGTACTCACGCCTTTCCTCATTGGCTGAGCGCAATAAACATATGCTGACTGCTATAGTTGCTTTTCTATCATCATAGCTGTATTTCTTTTTCTTTGCGATTAAACCCATCGGACGATGCTCGTTATTCTCTGATTTGATAAAAAAAAAAAAATCGAATGTAAAAGGTGCAGTGTGCACGGTTTTGGTCAATTTTGTCACTTCAAAAAAATATTACGAAACAATTACATACTGACATTTTAATGAGTTTTTAGCCACGTTAATGTTTTTTTCCCATAAACCCTTGAATAAGCACATCAATCTGTATTTACATGAGGAGTGGGTCCTCTCTATGGAGGCCGCCATGTTTTTAGAGTCGTAAAAGTGGACATACTTCACCACTAGAGTTCACCAAATCTTACACGCAGCACCTTTGATCTAATGTTATAATAATTCGAATCTAGTTTTTTTTATTGATTTATTTGTTGATTCATAATTTTGCTTTTATTTGACTTTATTCATGTGTTTTGTCTTCTAACCTTTATTTATGTATCTCTATATCTATATCTATTTTATGCTGCATGGGTGCTGTGCATTCTATGTCTTTTTCTGCATTTATGGTTGTTTTAAAGCACTTTATGAATAAAGTTGGATTGGATTGGATTCTCGGCATCATTGCCTTTCAACAACAGCTCATTTGTATCGCGTGTCGTGTACCGACACCGTGCAACAACATCAACATCCCCCCTCAAACAAAACCTGCACTGCGCAGTCGGCGGTTGAGACGGGCTGAACGGCGACTCTCTCTGAGACGAGGACGGATGTTTTCAAAAGATGCATATTTGCATTGGAGTGACACATGAAGCTCATGGTGCCACACGTTGTTATTTGGGCACGACTGCGCGAGCAACAGGAAGTGAATCTCCTGAAATACCCACTCAGGTAGCGCAGCCCTTTGTTGTTTTGGTATTAAATCAAAGTTGTCATGCATAACTGCGACTAATGAGAGATGCACGCACACACACACACACACACACACACACACATTTCAATTTGCAACACTTGCACAAATGAAAGTGGGACCCTTGTCCTTTCACAATGGAATATGATGAATACCTTCTCTTCTCCTCCGTGTTGAAAAGAACTCCCTCTCCACTCCATTTGCCTTTTTAGCACCTCAACACAGAACAGTATATGATTAAATCCCATTTTTAGATCAAGGACTCTCGTTAAAATGCAGCAATATGATTTTTTTCCCCAACTGGAAATCTCAATTTGCTCTCACTCTGTGATAAAGACACACAACACACACACACACACACACACACACACACACACACACACACACTATATATATACAGTATATATGAAATCCCAGTGATTCCCAGCTGCTGCATGTGGTTGGTCGGGTGTTGTTTTGTTTGGGCTGTTGTTGTGTTCTCTCGCTCGATACCGATCCGCCACACATCCTCCCTCCTCACCATTAATATTTCACACGCAACTTCAGTGAGACCGGGATGGAAGGAGCTCAACGCGGGAACAAGAAAGACAGGACTGTTTGCACGGGAGGAACACTGCCGATTTCTCCAGGAACCGAGCCCCGGTGAGATGGCGCCGCAGGTATCCTCAGCCCCCCCCCACCAACGCCCCCCCGCCCCCCCCCATCAACGCCGCCGCCGCCGCCTTAGTAACTGTGTGTTTTTAAAGACAGCACCTCTGCAATCTTTTTAATTAATATTTGCCTGGAGGCGATTCGTTAGAAACTCGGCTGCATACCAATGGTCTGCGTATCCAGCGCGGGGTAAAACCCTCCCTCTGTGGTCAAAATGAAAATTAATTTGATCCATTCCTCCTCAAATAATGAATAATTCCTGGAATAATTGAACTTGATGTATTTGAATGAGCTCCTTCTGGGAGCGGGACGATCTGCCAGGTGTGTTGAGGTGGATCCTGCATGAGACGACGACTGACGCGAGGCGATTGTCCAATTATCAATGTATTATTGATCATCTGAAAATGGTGAATCTCTCCAGCGCTTGTGGGCGTGCGCTCTACTTTTCCTCTGATGGGGCTTTTCACTCCTGGGTCGGCGGAGTCTGCAATCGACACAAGGTCTGATCCGCTCGCGCTCTAACCTCCCGCCTTTATCGATGGGAACACGACACATGGGTTGGGGTCGGGGTTGGGGTTGGGGGTCGGGGTCGGGGTTGGGGGTCTAGAAGTCACCAAATCTTGTGCACACACTGCGCCTTTCACCGTGATACCGGACACGTTTCCAGGGATGAAGGTACGAGTCTCCATCCTCTCTCATTGTGTATTGGAATACACTGTAAAAACAAAACAAAAGGACATTCAAAAAAAAAATTAAAAAAACACAAGAAACTCTCAACAGCAGCCGGCTCTCGACAGTGTGTTTACTCTTCCTCTCCCAGGAAGTGAACAAAGCCAAGGGAGGTCACGTCACCGTACGTTGCCCCTCTGATCATCAAACGCCTTTAATACCCACAAACTGCAAATTAAACAAACCCCGGCAGAAGGTTGGAGTGCAACGTTCTTCTGAGGAGAATGTTAACGCGTGGTTTTTAAGCAGCAATTTATTTGCCTCTGAGCGAAAAAGGAGAGGAAAAGCAGACAGAGCATAATAAGGAATCTTTTGTGCAGCAGGAATGTGAACTAATGTGGTGAGCGAGGAATCCTTCGCCCCGAGCCAAACGAGTGGTGCCGGTGTGTGAGTGGGTGTGTGTGTGTGTGTGTGTGTGCTTAAGTTGCCAGGTGCCTGCATATGTGCATATGTTTAACACCGAGGGGCTCAACAGGAGAAGAAGAGGAAGACAATTTGCGGCGGTGAGCTGGCGTTTGTCAAGGTAAACAAGGTATTTGAGGCGGTGCGGTGTGTACGATCTGGTGACGTCTAGTGGTGAAGTTGCATGTTGTGTTCATCACCTCGCCCTCGCCCTTTTGAGCACGCAGGAGAAACTATGGTAGCCATCAGTTGCCATTAAAGGTCAAGGGAAGTTGAGTATGTCCACTCTTGGCTACTGAAGAAAAAAAAAACAAAACATGGCGGCCCCCACAGAGAGGACCTGCTCCTCATGTCAATATAATTTAAAGGGCTCATCTTAGGGAGATTTAAAAAGCAAGTCACACATTCAGGTGATTACATCCTCGGACAAATGTAAGAGTATATCATTTGTATCTTTTGAAGAAAGATGTGCAGAAATCGAACGCACTGTCCCTTTAAATCAAAACCATGACTTGCTATTTCCTCAGCCACCTCACACAAGGACAAGAGCAAACATTATTAGTAATTGCTTTTTTATTTGATCTTTTTTTTTCCTTTTCTTTTTCCAGATAGATCACAATGAACACAGCCTTCAGACAATAGCAGTTGAAAGAATCCATACAAATGAATGTCCCTGGTCTTTTTCACCAGTTGCCCGTTGTAGCGTGGAGCCCTAAGCTATCAGTGTGTGTGTGGGCGCTGAGGGGGTGGGCGGTGGGGGTGCAGGGGCGGCGGCGGGGCACGGGGCGCGCGGGGGGGGTGGGGCAGGGGCAACACTGACAAAACATTGGGTGCTTGTTTTAACTAACCAAAATGGCATGTTATCTCCTTGTGTGTGTGTGTGAGTCGGCGTGCACCTGCATCGGCGTGAGTCAGAGAGAGAGAGCGCGCGCGAGAGAGAGAGAGAGAGAGATACCCCGAGGCGGTTAGCCACAGTTGGCCGTCGAGGGCCCCCCCCCCCCCCCCCCCCCCCCCCCCCCCCCCCCCCCCCCCCCCCCCCACACCCCCCCACCCCCCCCCCTCCCTCCCCCGTCCTAATCACTCGGCAAAACCAACAGTCTCGAGTGGGCTAAAATAACCCACTCTAGATCCGCCTAATGCACTCACTGCCAACGGTGTGTGATGTCAACAGCCTTTAATTAGTCGGTAATGAGAGGCCTCGCGTCGTGTGTTCGATACCGCGCGTTGACCTCGGCGAGCGGCGGAAGCTCGGTTACAGCTCTGCGAAATAGCCTGAGAGAGGTTTTTTTTTGGGGGGGGGGGGTGGTTTGGGGGGGGGGGGGGGGGGGGGGGTTTGCCATGGCTTTAGAGAGAACAACCTTCCATCCGTTCGTCTGTGGAGCGCCATCCGAGGGGACAGCGGCTTACGACTGCGACAGTGAATCTATATGCACGCCACAGGATCCTGGGTCGACCTCTGCACTTTGTGTGAGAGGGAGAGAGAGAGAGAGAGAGAGAGAGAGAGAGAGAGAGAGAGAGCGCGAGAGAGAGAGAGGGTGACATATGGACAGAAAGACAGACCTAACGTGGAGCTGTAGCTGTAGTAGACAAGACGAAAGGAGGCGCTCCGTCAGACAATGAAGGTGTAAGAGAGCGCGCACGCACACACACACACACACACTCACACACACACACACATGCAGGGTGGAGA
>JAFBJT010107375.1:15605-29664 GCA_016785325.1 Chascanopsetta lugubris | reverse complement strand
GTGGGGGGGGGCCGGGCCCAGGACCCCGGGGGAGGGAGGGGGGGGGGGGGGGGGGGGGGGGGGGGGACTCGAACCCCCAACCCTCTGGTCAGAGAACAGTCCTCTAACCACTCATCCACAGCTGCCCACAATTTTTTTTTCAAAACATAACGGTAAGGACTTTCTACCAACAGAGCCCCTTAAATCGTACACACTGCACCTTTAATATTTGCTGACAGTTTGTGTTCGTGCTGCCTGGTGGCATGTGCGCATCAAACTGAGTGTCTTAACTCACAGCAGGTAAAAGATGGGAGTTCACCTGCGAGAGATGGAGGGGGAGAGAAAGGAGGGCAGTCAACTTCAAAGAACTCGGCGAGGTTGCCAAGCTGTTCACACGTCTCCATCCCCCGAGTCCGAAGTGGGAACATGCAGAGGAAAGCAGAGAGCGGAGAAGATGTTACATCTCTCTCTCTTTCTCTCTCTCTCTCTCTCTCTCTCTCTCTCTCTCTCTCTCTCTCCTCACAGAGCGGGAAAATACGAGGGGGTTTGGAGACGAGGCTCCGATCGGCTGGATTCATACAGGAGGGTTTATTCTGTATCCAAGATGGTGTCGTGTGGAGGTGTTAATGTGCAGGGGGACGTGTGCAGGAATCTGCACATATGCTGAAAAACGCCGTACATTCTCTTTACATGGGAAAATAAGCCAGGATAGCGACAGTAATGCAAATGAGGCAATGTATTTAAAGGTCCAGTGTGTAAAATCAAGGTGATATATCTTTCTGTAATGGTTGGAATTAGATTTGTTTCATAGTTGTCTATGATACGTCTTTAAAGGTTTGAGTATCTTCCTGGGTGCTCCGGGTGTCGGATAGGGTTGAAGCCTTTGGTGAAGGCCATATGGCTCCTGTCAGTGACGACTGTAGTTTCAGTGCCTTTGATGCAAAGGAATGTGCCTTTGATGTAAAGAGAGAAGGTCTCCCCTTCCATGGGATTTCCATGCTGTTGTTTTCAGTACTCCATATTCCACCCTTTAAAGAGTTGAATGCTTGTCCACTCTTCAGAGGCCACCGTGTTTTCTCTCCGAATGGACGAGCGGCACATTTTTTGTGTTTTGATGAAAACTAAGGAGCAGTGTGTAAGATTATGGTCATTTTTGTCACTAACCCTAAAAATATCACAAAACAATTACACACTGACATTTTCATGAATCAATAATCCCCTACATGTTTTTTTTACAGAAGCCCAGAGTGGACATACGAAACATCGTTTTGAGTTTCAATGGCAACTGAAGCCGACCACGGGTTCTCCTGCATCTTCAGAAGGGTGAGCTGATGGATACGACATGCGACTGCACCTCTAGAGGTCACCAAATCCTACACACTGCACCTTTAAAAGGAACGCTTTCGCTGACAGTTATCAGCTGCAACACGCAACTCCTGACATATCGTACCTTCAATAACCAAAAACACAAGCTGTTACGTCGATTAGCGATCACTAATGTGTACTGGAAATAGTTTGTGCATACAAATGTCAACAACATGTGGAAACACCTCTTCCAGCATAGGGGCTGAACTTTCCAACCCCCCCCCCCACCCCCAACCCCCAACGTCTGGCCCTCCCTGCTCCTCCCGCCATCATTCGGACGTGGCACTGATACACCCACCAGCAGGATTAGGAAAGGGTTTAGCAGCCGTGCCAGCTTCACTCCCTGTGCCACCCCTTCCCTCGGCACAGAGGGGGGTCCCGCCTGGCATGGCAAGGTGAACTAGCCTCTGATTGATGGGCATGGTTTCAGCGTGCTACTGTGCTCCCCAAGGCCCGTGCCTCCTTTTTCCTAGCCCCCTCCGCCTCCCCACCTCCCCACTGCCGTCTTGGCAGCGGTGCCCACCTCCTCGTACCCGTGCCAGGCGGCCAGCTAAAGCTCCTGGTGGGCACATCAATTACATAGCGGCACCTCCCCTCTTTTCTCATGTTCTATCCGTGGGTCTGCCTACTGTCTCAGATGATTCCAATCTGGTCCCTCTCCATCTCCACTGAAGTCTATAGCTATCTAATGTGCGGGCCTCTTCATAAACGTGGTGCGTCTCTGCTCATGAGCACATGCACATGGATTCATGCACGCACACACTCCTGCTCCCTCTCCTCTGCAGGTCATAATGGTTGGTGGGAAAATCCTCCCATGAGAGCACTCATCGCTCCAGGCTCAGCTGTACAATAGGCTCAGGTGTGTGTGTGTGTGTGTGTGTGTGTGTGTGTGTGTGTGTGTGTGTGTGTAGGCCTGTGCTTGTGTGTGTGTGTGTGTGTGTGCATGGGGTTTTATCTACTGCTTATGTGTGTGTGTGTGTGTGTGTGTGTGTGTGTGGGCGTGTGCGTGTGTGTGTGTGTGTGTGTGTGTGTGTGTGTGTGTGTGTGTGTGTGTGTGTGTGTGTGTGTGTGTGCATGGGGTTTTATCTACTGCTTAATTACCTACTGCTTCATGTGACCGCCACATACGTGTGGGTGTAAAAGCGGTATATTGCAGGGAAAGGCGAAGCACCACATTAAGGAACTGCGATGTTCTGGGTTTTTTGGAGACGATTAACTCGATTAATTCAACCTCTCTTTTTGGATTTTGGCCCTGAGCAGCTCTTGGCAAATCATGAATCATTTACTTGGTGATAGCACGCCATCTGGAGTCTGAAACACACCATTGATTTTTATCTCAGGCAGTCTAATCAATAGATTTGGGTTTTGAAGGAATAAAAGCGGACTAATATGGTTTTCTGTTTCTCCTTTGATTGGGCTGGTTGTAAATCAACAGAAGCAATTTGGAGAAATAGCACAAAAAAAATTTAATATATCAAAGCCCCTCGGTTATTTTTTTTTCATCCAAATTGAGATGAAAACATCAATTATTATTCCAAATATGTAGTAGTGAAGCTGTACACAGAGTGTATTCGTGTAAAGAGATCAGAGAGTGGTTTGGGGAAAATGAACAACAATAGAGAGACACCTTTCCCATTCCAGTTTGCTGACTACGGAAGCCCGGATGGCTCAGTTGGAGAGCCGAAGCGGGGGACAATGGCGGCGGTGCCTGGTGTCTCTATACAGAGCGGCAGCCCCGCGAGAGAACTCTCTGTGTCTGTTCAACCAGGGGGAAACCAGACCCATGTAGAACGGACTAAAACAGAGGAGGTCACGGGTAAGAAGATGAAGCGTGTTTTGTCTTTGCTCGTGCGGTTGAATTTTCTTATTTTAGCGTAACGATGTGCTTTGCTAACTGCGGCTAACAGCTAACTCAGCTAACTGTTTACCTCAAGCTATGTCTCCCTCTGTGTGTTGAAATAGTTTTAGTGTACTCGAATTGTATGTTTGATATTGATATAAAACCTTAAGAGTAAAGATGCGTGGCGACCTAACGAAAAATACTTGTCTTTATGATAAATTAGCAGTAAACAAGCTAATGGCTAACGTTAGCAGCTGGACCAACTTTGTGGAAACCCTAGTGTTTTGGGCCACAAAAATGTCCTCTAAAAGTAATATAGTGGCCTCGCTAACGTTTACTTTTCAGTATGTCGTGTTGAGGAAAAAGCGTATTACCTACTAACTACCTTGTTGTTATTAGCTGCAGCAGCTAGCTCTCTGACAGATGGAGTGATAACAAAACATTAGCCTTCCTAAGACCTGACGTGGAGGATGTTTATTTATTTCAATTTTTTTGGGAATGTCATAAAACTAGATTTAACACCTTCGTTTTTTTTGCCTTGCACCTTTCAAATTTCTGTGAGCCTTTGTGACGTTGCCTAGTCATTATCATGTCATTTGCTGTTGTGTGGTGATCAGACATGATAACTACATTGTAAAATGTCAACAAACAATGTATGAAATCTTTCTTATCTCAGTTTTACACAAACTACTTGTTTTGACCAAAATTAATGTTGCATATAATTCTATTTGAGCCAATGTTTTTCAAAGCTTAAGTACTCATTTGCTATCAATAAGGTAATGTGGTGTAATTCAGCAGAACATAATTGTTTATTGTTAAGATCGTCTCAACGTATTTGGGGGAAATGTATTGATGTTACAGCTCAAATTCAATCAGTGACGGAATGTGGGAAGATGTCATTATCCCATTATGACATATGATACAAATACATCCGTAAATCCTGTTGTATGTTTTGTGTTGCATCTATTTTTAGAAGCAGAGAGGCAGAGTCGCATGGCTGCTCTGCTCGAGAGGCTTCATACCAAACACAACGCTTCACGGCCATGGCAAGAGACCTGCAAGGTTGTTCGTCAGGCCATGGTAAGGCAGAGACTGTTTGTGAAGTCTTTCGGACGAATGGGTTATTGTGACAGGTTCAGTACTGTCAGATAAAGGTTGTCATACCTGTAATATCCGTAATGACAGAGCAGTGCCGGATAGGAAAGGAGAGAAACTCACATCAGCATCCACAAGATACTTGCACCATCTCCCCAGTTTAACGTACATTTATCGCAATTAATCACTGCATTGCAAAAAATAACTTGTGTCTTTAATAACCCCTCCTGGGCCTGTGTAATAATAGCACTGACATTTAAATGTCTGGCCTATATTGCTGACCAAGATAAAGGAAAACAAACCTAAACATCAAGTCTTGTTGCTGAAGCACTTTTCTTTGTTCTTAGCCGTTCCCTTATTCCTGTGTCCTTCCTCTTTAACGTGTCCCAGGAGAAACGTGGAGCGATGAACGCCGCAGGTCACCAGCTCCTTCTCAACTGTCTGGAAACACTGCAGAGAGCGCTGAAAGGTGAAACTGCCAAATCATAAGATGGAGGGACAAGAGAAAGCAGAGAGGCATCAGAGAATGGAGAAATGAACTTGAATCTTACTGAAATCAAGTTGTCGACAAGCTCGTTAGAAGCTAATAATACCTCTAGGTATTCCTAATACATTGTTGTATTGAAATGACACTTCTTCTTCTCTCATTGTTTTTTTATTTAGTGTCATCTCTGCCTTCCATGACAGACCGCCTAGAATCCATTGCACGACAAAACATGTGAGTTTTTTCCTCTTAATGGAAAGCTTGTGAGGAATTGGGTTTATGAATACAACATTTTGTTGTTTATTGTTATTTCAATGGTATTTTCATGATTATCCTCTGATGTGTGTTTCAACAAGGATTACTCATTTGTTTTCCCAATATACCTTTTTTTTAAATGATGGAACAGGTGATCAAGTGCTTTCTGTCCCTCTGATCCATCCTCCACCACCCTCTGTCTTTATCTGTGCAGGCTCGGCTCTCACCTCAGCCCATCAGGGACAGAGTGCTACATCACATCCGATATGTTTTATGTGGAAGTACAGCTGGACACCAATGGTCAGCTTGTGGACGTGAAGGTGGCTCATCAGGGTGAAAACCCCACGGTCAGTCCACTGCAACATTCCTGTCAATCTCACCTTTAATCCTTTTTTATGCACCATCACTAAAGATATATCTCATTATTTCCTTGATTTGCTGCCTTCAGAGTTGTCCTGAGCTGATTCAACATCTAAGGTGAGTAGAAAACACTTCCCTGACTGCACGCTCCCATAACATGAACAGCAAAATTATAGTGTCAGGTCATTTTGTGTGTGTGTGTGTTTTGTGGAGTGAAGCAGGAACTCACCAGATCTACTCTTTAATGTTTCCCCTCAGGGAGAAGAACTTTGAAGAATTTTCCAAACATCTAAAGGGACTGGTCGAATTATACAAGCTGCCTGGGGACAAGTAAGTACACGTAGAGGCTATGAATGACTTTAAATTTGTTGTTGGGTTATTTCCCTTTTTTATATCTATATATCTTTGTGTATATTAATGTATATACGCCCGTCTATATTTGTGTTTCAGTAAGTTGAAAACGAAGATGTATATTGCACTGCAGTCTTTGGAGCTTGATCTCACCAAGATGATGCACATGTTTAGGTAAGTGCTGTGATTCGATGCCATTGTGCCGTCTAATGAAGCTAAGTGTACAATTAAAACCATGAACAATAAAACAAAAAAATTATTGTGGCGCTGGCCCAGATTGAAACAATTGTTTATTTTGAAGGGTGTAACAAAAACATACGTCACACTATGCAAATTTACTAAAATTACTTTTATGATGTGCATTTTATAGACTAGCAACCAATGCAAATACAGTGGAGACCATTCTTCATGGCAGTGTGGGCTTGCTGACGGCCAGGAGTGGCGGCCATCTTGTTACCCTTCAGTGTTACGTGTCCCCCTATGACATATTTGAAGAGGGAACCGGCACACAGCTCAACTTAACAGACAATAATGGTGAGTGTTCAGAGGAAGTATGAGCAGCAGGATTAGGAGTAGCCTCCAGCTACCTGACTTTTTTTCCCATCTATGTCTGACCTGTGTTTTTGCAGTTCCACGCTCTCTGGGTGTCAGCGTGTCTGTGACAATCGAGGGCACCTCTCCCATCTACAAGCTCCCCATCGCTCCACTCATCACTGGATCCCACCCAGTCGACAACAAGGGGTGAGCAAGTGTTACTCACTTATCAGTGGATCTTGTGTGGTGCCCAGATGGGAAGCCGGTTTCGAACAGAGAGCAACAACATATGATTTTGTTCCTGTCATTTTTTCAGGACACCTTCCTTTTCCACTGTGACCAACTCCAACTGCGTGGATCTGCCAGCTTGTTTCTTCCTGAAGATGAATCAGCCCATGCCTTTCTCACTCTCCTTCATCCAGAGATTGGGAAATGCTACTTGTGAGTCCTCTTCGTGGACGCTGTATTCTTAACAATAGTATTCTCAGGAATTTTGATTATTTAGACTTCTTTTATGTTTTTTTCCCAGCAATCCCAGTGTTTGAGACCCCCCCCAGCCTCTCTCCTTTGTACCAGCTAATTGTTCAGAGTCAGCTCCTGGAGGAGGGCAGCTCCACATCACCACCTTCCCACAACACGCACTTCTATTCTGTAAGCAAACACAATTCAATATTTTTAGCTGGAGCGGCAACATTTGCATCCAAATGTCTGATTCATTGTTTTTGCTGTCCCAGGTGTTGCCAGATCAGCAGCACTGTTATTACCTGAATGGCGACGCCCCAGTGGAAGATGGCCATTCTCTCCAAGGGGCACTGGTGTCTAAGATCCCCTTTCGTCACCCTGCGCAAGTGCCACTCCTGCTGGACATCATCCGGCATCAGGCATCTTATAACACCTTGATCGGCAGCTGTGTGAAACGAACCTCTGTCAAAGAGGGTGAGCAACTGATTTGATGAAATACCAGCCCAAACTCTGTGTCAAACATGATGGGAGATTTAATCGTTTTGCCGTCGTCCCTCCAGACAGCGCAGGCCTGCTGCAGTTTGAAGTATGCCCTCTCACTGACTCAAGTTTCAGCGTCTCTTTCCAACATCCAGTCAATGAATCATTAGTCTGTGGTGAGTGCTTGAATTTAAAATCACAGTGATCCAGCATTTGTAGATGTACAAGAGTAACTGAGAAAAGAGCAAATATCTTTTCCCATTTGACCCCCAGTCGTGATGGAAGTGATTGACTCCAGACAAGTTTCCTGCAAGCTGTACAAAGGACTGTCTGATGCCCTGATATGCACTGATGAGTTCATCACCAAAGTGGTCCAGAGGTGAGATGATTATTTTATCCTTAGATGATAAATGATGGTCCTACAGTTTTCTCGTACTGACGTATGCGACGCTTTCCTTCCTCTCCTAGATGCATGTCCATCCCCGTAACCATGAGGGCCATTCGGAGGAAAGCGGAGACCATCCAGGCCGACACTCCAGCCCTCTCACTAATAGCTCAAACAGTGGAGACCATGGTCAAGAATAATCTGCCACCCTCCAGTAGTCCCACCTACAATATGGCTGCCGGCGATGGAACTAATCCAATGGGACTGCCCGGGCTCACTGGAGGTAACACGCCGACAGGAGGACCCCCCGGAGGCCCTAATTTCCCCGGTCCGATCATTTCCCTGTTTGGGACACTAAGCCGTGCAGAGAGACAAGGCCAGGGAGGAGAGTGTCTCACCCCGGGAGGGGGAGCGAGTCAGCAACAGATGCAGCAACAGCAGCAAAGCCACAGTCACACTGATGATTACAACAAAGTCACCCAGAACCCAATACTGACCAGTCTATTACAGACAAGCGGAAGTGTTGGTTCCAGCCCAAGCTCCCAGAATGCACCGCCTCCCCACCAGACTCCACCGCCAACGTCCTCCCCTGCCAGCAACACAAAGAATCACCCTATGCTGATGAACCTGCTGAAGGACAACCCTTCCCAAGACTTTGCGGCGCTGTACGGCTCGAGTCCATTGGAGAGGCAGAATTCCTCATCCGGCTCCCCGCGCACAGAGGGCACAGGTGGAAGCTGCCCTGGAAGTGGCACTAAAGTGAAGAAGAAGCGCCCGCGGCCGACAGAAAAGGGCGGCGCGCTGCCCGGAACTGCCGCAGGTGGTGGTTTGAATATGAAATCCATGCCACCACACCACCATGCCGTCTCACACGAGGATGACTTCCACCGTGAGCTCCTCTCCATGGATGTGGACGCTTCTCAAAACTCCATCTTTGACGTCAACCTGACAGGCGATGGTCTCGACACACCTCATAGCATCACCCCGGCTCCTAGCCAGTGTGGAACGCCGCCCGCTGGCCCCGGCATTCCCTACTCGCAGTCCCACGTCCAGTCGCAGCAGCAGCAAGCACCGGGGACCGCGCCACCTCGAATGGTCCGCCTCTCCAGCTCGGACAGCATCGGGCCCGACATCACGGAAATCCTGTCGGATCTGCCTGAGCAGACGGGCAAAGGCGGTGGTGGCAGCCATGGGCAGCACCCCATGGGTAGTGGTGGGGAGGATGGAGGCCCCCTGGGGACACCCATACGGGACTCCTCCAGTTCCGGTCAGGGCAGTGCGGTGTTCGACTCGGCCGACATCTTTAATACCAACAGCAACGAGAATCCCTTCACCGATGCTGCCGATTTGATCGCCGAAGCGGCCGCGACTGCTGCCACGCCCACCAGCGATTCCTCCTCCACCAACTTTTTCCCCGATGCCGCCGACTTCAACCCTGACCTTTTGACCTCGGGCCATGGTTTCTCCCAGAATTACTTCGACGACAGCTCCCCGAGCGCTGACGGAGACATCGACCTGGTGAAAGGTTTCGGCGGCGGCAGCAGCCAGCAGAACACACCGTCGGGAACGCCCCAGAATCCCACTCCACATGGACAGAGCACCCCGGAGCCCGCACTTAAGGACCCCTTTGACATAGGAATGGTGTTTGGAGGTAACAGTGGCGGTGGCAAACCACTGGGACAGGCTCCTGATCTGGGGGACACACACGGCACAGGGTCCCAGAGCCCCCTCATAATGGGCCTCGCCGCAGCGTGTGGTGACTTTAAAAGCGGCGAACCTAAGGTTAAACAGCAGCAAGGACTCATGCGGCCGAAGGATGAGAATGGTGGCAGCGGAGGGAGCGGCTCTGGGATGGGAATGGGGAGCGGCTCATCAGAGGGCAAACAGATCAAACGTAGTAGGACCCCGTCCAGTGAGGGAAAGTCCAAAGATAAACCGCCCAAACGCAAAAAGATGGACCCCGATGGAAAGTCACCCTCTCACAGCTCAGGTGGGCGACCGTACACGCCTCCTAGTGGCGGCTCAGGCTCCGGGGGTAGCATGAGCGGAGGGGGCTCCAAGTCCCCTGGTAGTTCCGGCCGGTCACAAACTCCTCCCGGTGGCGCTACATCCTCAACTCTCAAAATCACTATTCAGATCCCAAAAGGCACAATTACTTCGGGGAAGACTTCCTCCCACGGTGGATACACCTCCAGCAGCACTGCCACAAGCAGCTCAGGGGGAACCAGCGGAACCAGCAGCAGCAAAAGCCATCACTCTCACTCGTCCTCTTCTGGGAAGATTAAATCCAAGGAGGGCTCCCTGACTCAAGGCACCAGCTCCAAGCCGGGGAGTGGTGGTTCAGGAGGTGGAGGCGGGACATCCCAGTCCAAAGGGTCCTCACAGGGATTGGGTTCTGGCAAACCAGGGTCTTCCCCAATCACTAAACACGGACTGTCTGCGCCTGGAGGTAGTGGAGGCGGAATTGGAAGTGGTAGCAAAGTTAAAACTCAAGGGGGAAAGCCCTCCGGGTCTCTGATGAACCCCAACATGAAGCCCAACATCTCCCCCTCTCACTCTCGCCCCAGCAGCTCCGGCGACAAACTGTCCTCCCCTATGAAAATGCAACAGTCCCAGGTTCCCGGGACACCTCCCTCCTCCAAGGCTAAATCACCCATGGGATCCGGAGGCAGCGGCTCCGGAGGGTCCAAGTCGTCTTCTGGTGGAGGCATGAGCTCTCAGAAGCCCATGGGTGGGGGCTCCTCGTCCGGCTCCACATCCTCCTCCTCGTCCTCCAGCTCCTCGTCATCGGGCTCCATGACCTTCTCTGGAGGATCCCAGTCTCAGTATGGGAGCGGTGGAGGCGGTGGTGGAGGAGGAGGTGGTGGTGGCGGTGGTGGTGGTGGTAGTGGAGGAGGGGGAAGCGGAGGCGGTGGCGGAGGTGGTGGAGGAGGTGGAGGAAGTGGGAGTGGAGGAGGGAGTGGAGGCGGTGGAGGAGGTGGTCAGAACAATGCAAACAACCCCAATGCCAAAGGAAAGTCTCCCAGCAGGAACAAGAAACCCTCCCTCACCGCGGTCATAGACAAACTGAAGATAGGCGTAGGCGGAGGTGGAGTGGGGGAGGACGGATGTGAGGGTGGTCCACAGGGAGGGGGACCCGGTTCGGGATCGGCTCCTGGCGGTGGCCCCGGAAACGTTCCCAGCAGCGGACAGTCCGGCATGGGCCCCTCCAAGCACACCTCATCCTCCCAGAGCGGCGAGTATAAACGCGAAAAGTCCGACAAGGAGGCAAAAGCTAAAGTGTCGGTGTCTGGGGGGAGCAGTGGCGATAAGAAGCTGATGGACCCAAAATCAGGAGGCGGCGGTACGACCGGTCTGGCCAAGATCATCATCAGCAAACCCGACGGCGGCTCGCCGAGCATCAAGGCCAAAGGGTCCCTTCAGAAATCCGGCGAGGGATCCGGCGACTCCATGCGTCCCCAGATTTCCAGCCTGAAGGCCTCGCCCCTCTTCAGCGGCTCCACCCCCAAACACGACCGCTCCTCCCCGAGCCACAGCCGCTCGCCGGGCTACACCCCGCTCAACCACGACAGCGAGAGCGAGTCGGGCAGCAGCTCGGTGGCCGAGAAGTCCCACCAGAACAGCCCGAGCTCGGACGACGACCAGACCATGCGGCCGCTCCCGCCCCAGGACTACATGAGCTCCATCCCGCTCAGCTCGGGGGAGAAGCACAAGAAACACAAGAAGGAGAAGAAGAAGCAGAAGGAGAAGGAGAGGGAGCGGGAGCGGGACCGAGACCGGGAGCGGGACAGGGACAAGGAGAAAAAGAAGTCGTCCATGTCCATGGGGCAGTCCTCGCATCCAATCAAAGCGGACAGCTGGTCCCGCTCACCCATCTCGGCTTCCGACTCCTCCCTGTCGATGCTGGGTTCGGAGCGTCCATCCCGGCCCAGTCCCATGTACATGAGGAATGAAGACGACGACCTCATGGACTCGGCCCTCACTGGCAACCTTTAATTTTCCTCTCTTTCCCCCCCCCCCCTCTCATTCTTATCCCCTGACATTTTAACTCTTTCCATTTACATGTAAATCAAACAGCTATTTATTGAAGTCGAGTCTCATATCGGGGGACTGGATATAAGGAAATGTTCGCGTTCCGGATTCACGGTTGAGCTGTTAAAGCTCCGTTTTAAAGTCCTGTTTTGCTGGTATCAGTCATGCTGCCAACCTCCTTAATTATTTTAAGCTCCTTATAGAAAATGTCTTTTAACATTATATTTTTGGAGAAAAATGTTGCTTATTTCATTTGTTTTAATCCATCACTCTCAATCCATCATTTTATTATTCATACCAGAATACCACGCTACCCTACGATGTCTGTTTAAAAGAACACAAAACAACAACAAAGTATTGTAAAGAAAGACAGATACAGTGTTCAGTTGCCTTGATTTTTCCAGAAACAGCTCAGAATTTTTAGATTTTGATACATTTTAAACTGCTGATGTAAATTAGTGTAGGTAAAGAAGGTTAATAAATATGGAAACAGCGGAGAAGAAAAGTGCTGGCAATTTTTTCATTGTTTTTGGAAGCTTGAAATAAACATTTCACTTCTGGAAAATGTCCACTGTTAAACACGTACGTCTCCTTTTAGCATGAAGGCCTTTATATGTTCCATATTGTCTGTTTGCAGTGACTTGGAGTATGTTTTTCCTCTGTGACCTTGCTTTACTTTACCACCAGATGGCACCAGAGCATCAGACTGGTCAATTCCATGGAGGAGTTGTTACTCCCAAAGGTAATAAAAATCTAAGGCTAAATGAAATTTCACACTTTTGTTCACTGGTGTTGCAGATTTCACACAAACAGAAGAGGCAAGAAAGCAAACATGCAAATATCCAACAAGCAGATGGGTCTGAGAAAATCCATGGATGAGTAATGCAAGTGTTTAATTCTACACCAATATCCAAAATAGTACACAAAGATTATTTTCCAAACTAAGCACCTTTTGCCTATTAATCGTAAGTGAGGGACGTGAGAGGTGATGGACATTTAGCTGCAACACCAATGTTCCCCTCTAGGTGTCACCGAGTCCCCTCACTCTTCCCCTTCTGGCTGAACACCCTACTTCTGATTCTTCCACCTCTTATACAAAAGCTTCTTATATGGGAATCCTTTATTTTCCTGTGAACTCTTTTGTTTCCCTGACCTTTACTTGGACGCCACACCGCTTCGTTACACCGTGCTAATTTCCGTTTGGCCTTTCCAGCTGATTTGCGACAGTGGCAGGGAAACAAAAGAAAAGCCTAAATCTGCATCTCTGCATCCTCTCCTCTTTATTCCCCAACAACCTTTTCAAACTGCTGATCTCTGCACTTCTTCGCCACGGCTAATTTCTCCATTGTGGACCCTGCCACTCACACTTTGCCTGGCTTCGCACTCAACCGCTCCACTTGGAACATCTCC
Organism: Chascanopsetta lugubris; assembly: GCA_016785325.1. NCBI lineage: Eukaryota > Metazoa > Chordata > Actinopteri > Pleuronectiformes > Bothidae > Chascanopsetta > Chascanopsetta lugubris. Next base: position 16,632 of record JAFBJT010107375.1, on the reverse strand, counting down.
CCATCGGCTTTCCTTCCCTCTCGTCCTGACTTGTTCAAACTTCAGCACTGGAGCCTTTTCCTGGCACATTCATTCCGTGTTATTTATTATTTATACACTCACTTTAAAATTGTGCTTGGAACAGGTTTTAAACATGCAGTTCTGTGTCCGTATGCAGTGTGTTTAATATTGGAGAAGTTGCTTGTTGTCATTCGTGGTCCCCACAGGGTGAACCCCAGTAATCCCGTTTTCACCCTATAGTACCAAAAAACTTGAATCTTGATTCAAGGGTTACGATCTCGCCGTGTCAGCAAACATCCAACTTCTTTGAGTCAGGCTGAGATGAGCCGTTGTACAGGAAGTGGATGTAAAGCCGAATCAGCAGATTTCATGGCCCAGGTGCGTCATCACAAATAGTGACACAGTCCTATTTATTGCCTGTACGCCCACACACGTGATCAATGTGGCTTCGGAAATCATGGTAATGACAAAAAGGTCTGTTTTGTATGGAGGCAGCTTTCAGCACCATGGAGAGCTCCACTCCATTCACTTCACACAGTGTTTGCAATGCAGGTTTACTGCTTGGTATTGATTATTTGATGGAGTATAATATTGACATTGATTTTAAAACCAACTAGACTCATTCACTTTGTGGCGGCCTGGTTGTTTGATTGGTCGGTTGATTGGTTGCCTGTTGCTCGGCCGTAGAATGTGCGGTTACCACTCACCGTAGGAATGATGAGGTGGCAAATTTAGCTGTCGTTTTTTAAAAATTTATTTATCCCACTGCTGATTGAACCATGTCTCTGGACGGATTAGCTGACGTGTTTTACTGCCGTGGCTGTTTGAGTTGATTCGAGGCCCATTTGCACCATTTGCAGGCGTTGGGGTTGAATGAGCGGCTGGGGGTGGAGCTCTGCTGTCCTGAAATGAAAGCAGAGGCCATGAAGGACTCATGGTTCAATTGTTCTTCACTTATTTCAAAGCAATAAATGTATATATGTGTGTGTGTGTGTGTGTGTGTGTGTGAACTAAATTGAGTGAGTTC
>JAFBJT010107375.1:12500-14349 GCA_016785325.1 Chascanopsetta lugubris | reverse complement strand
CTGGAGGGGGGGGGGGGGGGGGGGGGGGGGGGGGGGGGCTAAATCAGGCGGCAACCTCCAGGGACTGAAGGATGAGGCCAATACGGAAATGGAAAAAATCTGCAGTTCACAGGGTGGCCACTTGAGGCTGGCTCCGAAAGCAAGTCAATCCCCATAGACTCCCATGTTAAAATGACCAACTTTAGAGGTGAATGAAACATGTTTGAAGGCTTATTCTTATTCTATCCAGGTTTAAAATTGTACATAATGAAGGGGCGTGGCCTCTTGACTGACACCTGGGCCGACCTGGCACCTTCTGTGGATGCTGCGACGGCACCATGGGGCCCCACCCCCAGCTCTACCTGTGTTCCGCCTCTTTGCCCATTTTTGCATGAACCAGGAAGTAGGAGGAGTCAGCAAAATGGCAGCGAGTGGACGGCAGCGACTGCAGAAACCTATGGGTGAGGTCACGGACGCTACGTCCATCTTTACTTATCTTCCAAACACCTTCAGATACCTTGAAGTGTCAACCACGGCAACATTTTGTTTCGTACGCGGAGGCTTTCAAAAGTCTCGCCCTCCTCACTTGTCTATTCCTCCGACACCCCGGAAAACGGCGCCCGCTCTGCTGTTTTCACGCCTTTAACATTGATTCAGAATTCACAGTAAATGGCTGAAGAGCCCGTCGGCATCAGGGGTCTGGCGTTTTTCACCTTGTCGTGGGATTCTGACAACGCGCAGCGTTTCTTTTTCTTTTTTTCTCTTTGCCGTCAAGAAAACACACAGATGCACACGTTACGTGCATTTTAAATCAATAAATGATAAACAACATCTCACACATGCACAATAACTCCGCGTGGAGGGGGGAAAGAAAAAAAACTGGGCCGTGTATTCCACCCGGAGCCGGCTCACGCTGAACAGCTCTTCAAAGCGATAAATAAAAAAACAAGGCTGCTTCGCACATGAGCAAACGTTTGCTTGTTACATCATGAAAGAGATTTGTCTCCTATCAGGACCGAGTCGGTTCACGTTTGACCCAGATAGAGACGGAATCTGCGGCAGCTCGTCACATCAAAGAGTTTAAATTAAGCTTTCTCATTTCAATGACAAAGGGATCTTTGGAATGACACACTTTTTATTTCTGCACGGAGCTTTGAGTGAGAACCGAGGGCCGAGTTCAAGATTTTTGTTCTCGCGCTACAATAGAAACATCCGGGTCTTAGTGTTATTAAAGGGGCTGGTTGTAGTTTTGACACAGTCTCATTTATCAACAGCAGATGGCGGTATTGTGCGAGCACAGATACGTAAGTGGCTGGTGTGAGAACTGGCTAAAACATAGCTATGCAATCAGACTCTAAGTAAATGTGATTATTGCTACAGCAGGTGTTTATAAAAGAAATAGCGAGTGCATCTGTTTGCCCAGGATTTCCCTTCATCAATCACTGAGACACAAATTTGAATCCACCAAAATAAAAGCCTCGCTCAAACAAACACATGGATTCCACCAACGCAAATTATTTTTGAAAATCTGACCAATCTGAGGAAGTGGTTTAAATATTATTTCTGCTTCAAAAGTAAACAAACATTAAATTCGGGGATGAAACCGGATTGGCCTGCAGCCAGTGTGGACAAGAGGCAGACCAAACATTGAAGTGGCTCATGTCTCACTCTAGTGGTAGAAAAGTGGTATTGCGGCGTGGAGGTCTAATGTCAGATCTCTTATTCCTAAACACTCATTTTATTCTGAATGTTTTACGTTGGCAAATAAATACACGTAGCCCCTTTAAACGAGGCCATTTCTTTATGTGGACGATGACGATTGAAATCTTTTCACTAAGATTGCAACCTCATTTCTGCTCGACCGTTTTCA
>JAFBJT010107375.1:0-7500 GCA_016785325.1 Chascanopsetta lugubris | reverse complement strand
TGTCCATTCTGGGCTACTGTAAAAACATGGCAGCGTCCACAGAGAGGATCTGCTCCCAATTTGAGTATGAAGGATTCACTATAAGGTAAATGATTGATGAATTTAAGTGATTATACATACATTGGAAACTTTAACAATTATTTTCTCAAATAGAAATGTGAGTATTGTTAACTTCATCTCACGCGCTGGACCTTTAAAAGTACACTGTGTCCGATTCTACTTGTTTCTCACTAATCTGCCCCCTGCAGGTTCCCTAAAATAGTAGCACCTGACTGGGGCTGTAGTGTTGTTATAAGAAATCATCACTAAACTGAATCAGTTGATGTGTTAAAGGTGCAGTGTGTGGGATTTGGGGAAGTTTCATCACGTAGCTGAAAACTATACTTTCAAGAATGTTGATTGACAAATTTGAGCCTTTAGTCATCATTCGCTTTCGAACATGTGTCCACTCTGGGCTACTGTATAGACGTGGTGCAACATGGCAAGTTTTAAAATGTTGTATTTGTGTTATACATTCAGGTGATTAACTTATAAAACATAATAACTTAACCTACTTAACTTGGCAAAGGTCTGTGAATATGATTCACCAAAATCGTACACACTGCACCTTTTAATTTGTAGTTAAAATTCCTGTTCTTTAACTTGTGTATTTATGTTTTCTTTACTTGTGTCTCTGCTGTAATGAGGCTTATTCTGTGTTGGCTGCTGCTCCTCTTACATAACAACTTTAAGCTGCTTTAATTCCTGTACCTTCCCTGACCTCAGAGTTAAAGGCCAGAGATTACATGGAGGTGTGTGTGCGTGTGTGTGTGTGTGTGTGTGTGTGTGCGCGCATACCGTCGGTGGCCCTGCATGTAGAAGATGAACAAAACCTTTGATCTTTTGAATCAGGGTGATGAAAAGCTGTGTGTGAGGGCCACAGAGATGAAATGGACCCAGGTATATCACCTCAGGTCGCCATCTTGGGTCAGATGTCGAGGTAAAGGTTAAGAAAAGCAGAGAGTATAGGTGAGAGAGAGGTCCATAATGGCGGGACTCGAACCTCCAACCCTCTTTTTTTGGAAACTACAGCACTAAAACAATTCGTGCAGTAAAGGTGCAGTGTGTAGAATTATGGAGTCATTTCACTTTTTACCCACAAGCACATAGGACAACCTGTAGTTGCCCTCACTTGCCGTTTATTTTGTCCATTCTGGGCTACAGTATAAACATGGTGGTGCAAGATGGGCACCTCCTTAGAGTGTAGCCACACCCGATGAAAAGAGAAAGGGCTGATACTAGTTTAATGAATACAACAAGTCACACATTCAGATGATAATTCACCCACAAAACATATTATACATCCAATAGAAATTGAAAATTGATTTAAAGCACGAAGGTCTTTTTTTTTGTCTGTCAATTCAGAGTTATCGCTGACATGGCAGATTTTCACTCCATGAAGCACAAACCAGTAAACACCAGTCTACTTGATTGCTCTCGGGGCCTCTGTAGTCATGGGCCCTGGGGGGGGGTTTTTTTGGCGGGGGGGGCGGTGGGGGGGGGGGGGGGGGGGGGGGGGGGGGGGGGGTTGTCTGTGCTTAGCTGGCGCTGTGTAGTTTTATAATAACCCCAAACCAGTCATCGAGCATGCCCCGCGGCTTCTGATTGATCCTTCTTGGCACACACAAAAAAGAATGGAAAACCTGCCCGTGCCCGCTGTAAATTCTCACTTAGCGCCTTGACCTAAATCTCCTGCATTAGATTTGCGTTCCCTTCAAAAGGAGATTCAAGAACAAGTCTTAATTGCTGCAGCAATTACAGCGAGAAATCACATTACACCCATCCTTCGCCGGCCGCGGCCACAGGGAGCTGTAACAAGCCTGACAGAGCCGGAGCGGCTCGTTCTCACTCACCACTCGCTGAATAATCCCTCTTATCTCCTCATCAGATCTCCTTTCCTCACCTGTCTCCGTCTCTCCGCCGTCCCCCCGGCTCTCCGGGTATTTATTACGCCGCAAAGTGGGCCCGCCGGTGTTCTCGAGTGGCGCTAATAGCACCCGCGACTCAGGGTGAATAGTTATTCCACCTCCTCCTCTTCCTCCTCGTCCTCGTCCTCCTCCTCCTCCTCACACCTACGGGCGAGGTGAGGGCTACGAAAATGTTGTTATGCCTCGTTAATCACTCGGAGCACGTGTCGATCAAGTGTCAGGCGAGTTGCAGTGCCACAAAGACGAGGGACGTCAGGAGTGGAAGATAAAGGAAGCAGGCGCTTAAAGGTGCAGTGTGTACGATTACGGTGCGTTTTGTCACTTCTAAAAATATTAGAAAACGATGACATACTGACATTTTCATGACTAGAGTTTTTCGTTTTGTCCATTGCCCTAAATTGAGCCTATTAATGTATATTGGCATGAGGAGCAGGTCCTCTGTACGGGGGGCCGCCATGTTTTTACAGTGGCCCTGAGTGGAAGTACCAAACATCTTTTGCGTTTGAGTGACAGCTGACCAACAGAAGGCTGAGGGTGATGGATACGACTTCACCTCTTGGTGTCGCCAAATCGTACACACTGCACCTTTTTAAGGAATAGCTGTGCACTCATCCCCTTGTAGAGAGTTGTGTCTAAAGGTGTAGTGCGCAGGACTTTCAGAAAGGAACAATCTTTAGACTCGTGTATGAGTGCGCAGTGGTGTGTTCATCGGTAGAGAGGCTGCTGTCGGAGCAGGACCTCTCCGGGTGGCAACTTTTGGTGTGTGCGTGCGTGTGTGTGTGTGTGTGTGGAGCCTCCGGCCAATAACTTTATGCAAGGAGTGAGACCATTAGTCTAATTAGCTTGCTAAGCATCAGCATTTCTACCGCAAATGCAGTGTTCTGACAATAGTGCAGCGTGCAGTGTTTACACACCACGTCCTGCTGGTGCTGTTGGACAGAGGAGGGGGAGGGGGAGGGGCCAACTCTGACAAAAAGCCAAATCCTGCATACGCTTTCTTTACTATGCAGCGCTCAGAGGTTTAGAGTGATATTGCATCTGTTAGTTGGGGGGGGGGGGTTCGCAAACAAAGCATATCATGGGGTAGTTGGTGGGGGGTGGGGGGGTTCGCAAACAAAGCATATCATGGGGTAGTTGGAGATGGCGGGATTTGAACCCAGGACCTCACACGTGTAAGGCAAAAATGTTACCGCAGAGTTTTACTTGTGTTTTGAGCAGGTGAAGTGGCTGCAATGTATGAGACTTTTTTAGAGCCCTGCTATGAATTGTTAGATATTAGCGTGTTAGCTTAGCTGAACCCTAGCGACTGGATACAGGTGGGAACAGCCAGCTCGGACAATACATTTAAATGGTTTTGGAATGAAAGTGCAATTCTGTACCTGCCTCCGTTATATTTGTAAGTGAGGCACGGACCTAAAACTAAAAAGTCTATCGTCGTTTAAAGTAAACATTGATGGAATCCTGGTGATTGACAGCCAAGGCAGATTCACAGTCATTGGAGACACTGCAGCTCTATCTCTCAATTGGTGCTTTGCAATGTGTCGCTCCAAATTACAGCAGTGGCACAAAATGGCGGCTCTTGTGTGCAGGATATTTTTGGTTCCTTCCTGTCTGGATATTCGTAGGAGAAATGATCCAACATGTTCCTATAATTAAAAAAAAGCCTATTCGTCATTATTGCATCATTTCCAGCTTCAGCCATAGATGGATGTCTCACTCGTTTCCAGTGTTTATGCAAAGTGCTTTTATATTTATCCGCTCTCTGCAGCTTCACTCTATAGACGTTCATAAAAGTAGCTTCTTTGTTGTTTTTTGTTTTTTTTTGAATAGTGAAACTGTTTTCAGCCTAGTTGTGGAAATGCCGCGAGATGAAGTTGAACATGTCCAGTGGGTTTAAAGGGCTGTGAGGCAGTGATGCAGCGCTCCGGTCCGCCGGGTCCTCACATGGCCCGTCGCGCTCCGGGCCAACACAGAGACGGCTTTACGAGCTGGACTGATGGCACCACTGGTTTCACTCCAACTTTGTCCTTCACACTTTCTGCAGAGAGCCTCACCGGGTGGCCACTCGAGAGGCTGTCTCCAAAAGTGGAGATGTGTGATCTGATGTGAGCTTGTTCCCCCGCGTCAGCGTCGGCAGGGAGGAGGACGGTACATCCGTCACGCAGCCAACTTCTGACAGACCGTGATATGTTTGCGTTCCACCCGTCACAATGATGGACTCGCACGTCTGACCTTTTTTTCAAACCAGCACAGAAATCAGATGAGGGGGTTGAGCCAGACATGGACACAATTAGAAAGACGGGAAGAGACGGACAGGAAATACGATCAGCGTGTCACCCGTCACTCCTCTGAGGCATCGGCTGAACTTCAGACGTGTTCCGCTGATTTTTCCAGCAGGGCTGTACGTGAATGCAGATCATTGAGTCCAACGTGTTCAGGAACTCTTCCTGTGGCGCCAAAAGGAAATTATCATTTCTGAGTCGGTCCAATGCGAGAAAATGTCTGGATGAGACGGCATATTGATGATGTTTGTATCACGCGATGGAGGCAATACTGATTTGACACCAGCTCGAAAAGAGTTTAAATGTACTTAAACGATGCAGACCAAAGATGACATCATTTCTGGCAGTACTGTTTATTTGTGTTGTTAAACTCCTATACATCAGGGTTGTCCAAACGGTGGCCCCCGGGGGCCAATTGTGGCCCGTGGTTCATGCTTTACTGGCCGGCAACAGACTCTGAAAATATAATGGAATGTGGCCAACTCACGACTGCATTGTGATGCTTCATTGAAGACAGACCTGCAGGGGTCCAATTCTGTCAACCCGCGCCCGTTACCCGTCATAATTTCAAAATAAAATCAGAGCCGCGACCCGATCAGCACTCATGATTGAACACATTCATCACAATCACTCTTATTTGCTTGTTTAATTTCAAATTCGACTGAGACGGTCTAAATGAAAAGCTGTGATGTCGGCTGTTTTTTTGTTTATGCATATTTAACCATCAGGCGATATTTGTTCCGTTTTGCCAACTCTCATCTTGGCCCAGACTTTGGTGTGTTTTTCTGTGCGTGGCACACATTGCCTTTTTCCCGTTCTCGTGAAAATCCTCGACCTCCCCTTTTAATTCCTCGGATGAATAAAATTGCCCACTCGGATGTTCACACCTCAAAAACGGCTTCTGCGAGAACCCAAGAGAAAGCGGCGTTAACAGCATCGCCACGTGTTTGTTTGCCCACCCGGGTTCGATCTAAGACATTGAACCCACTGTCCTTGATTGAGTTCTAAAATGCTGCTGATCCAGCAGAGTCCGCTGTGCTGCTTCAGGGTTAGTGTGTCGTCCGCTGGGACCAGATACCGTATGTTGTATTAACCTTTCCCGAGCAGCTGCTGATGTGAGAGGGCCATTCTTTTCCCCCCCGAAACACCATCGCGGAAAATATAGTGTGTTATGAAAAAGACCGTGCTGATGCTGGTCGGACTCGCCTTGAAATAACTGCAATAATTCTGTGTTTATTCACATGATTTGATTTCATGTTCCCTTGTTTGTCCGCGATGAAGCTCCCCATTCAGTGCTAACAACGATGCAGAATGTCCCATTGTTTCTCCTGATTGCTTTTTCCATGTCAACTATTTCCCCCATTGTAGTGTTGTGTAATTGAATTGATTCCCGAGCATTTACTAAGACATTCAGTTGGTGTGGGGCCGCAACAAGAAGTCTATAGTGAAGCTCATTAAGGAAATCATTGCAGGAAACAATAAGCGTCTTCTAACTGCAACTATACTGAAAGCACATTTCATACAGGTGTGAAATGCCAAGAAATAAGTTGAGCTGATCTTTTAAGTCATTGTTTTAGTGACATTTTTAAAGAAATACTTGAACAGCAGATGACTATAAGGCAAAAAAGTTTAAATGGCAAATAAAAAATAAAGTGTTCATTCTCATAAAAACACTATTCTTGGTTTCAGATGTTTAGATGCTGATGGATAGTCCAGTCAAGAGCAGCTCAACCCTGCGCACTGTACCTTTATGAGCTGGCATTTTAAAAATTTCAACACTTCTGGCTGCTCCTGGCTCCTCTGGCAGACGGCTCCAGCTGTTCGGAGAATAAAAGATGAAAAGCGTCTGTACCAGAGGATTGTGTCCTGTGGTTTGCAACATGGAGTCTGAATCAGTCTGATTCTATTCACTCTGACATTTATGCTGATGCAACACGAACGTCTTTTATAAAAGAAGGTTAAACGCTCCTTCATTGCGATGATAGCAGGCGTGAGGCTGATCTGTGCTCCTCCGTGAATCGATACTGAACACGTTGTCGCCGCGCCTCCTTTTTGTTTTTGAACGCCACGCAGCCGCCGTCGCCTCTTGGCGGCTGCCAAAGCTCCTTGTGCAGTTAAACCTTTTAAAAGGTCCAGATTTGGAAACGCAAGCTCCTTCTGCTGCAGAGTTGGGCAGACGGCGTGTGAGCCGGCGTGACAGTCAGAGTCTCTCCCAGAGCAGGAACAGCCTGTTTGATTTTCTTTAGAACGGAACAGAGTCACTGGAAACCTGGATTCACACTTTGGCTTCTCACCTGAAATCTTAACATGCAGAGTGAAGAGGTTGGGAGCCGCAACCTCTTAAATTTAAGGCCTCACTTTTGCTTTTCTTCCAAACCCCATGTTTATAGTTTTAGAATGGTAGGTTAGTATATATCACCATTTATTATATTATATATATATTTAGATCATTTGCGGTGCACTTTTCAAAGTAAAAGCCCTCCATTCATTTGTTTGTATCGTTGTACCAGGGTCAGACGTTGTATAGCATCATGCTGTAGTTTCCCACGGTGGTGATTTAAAGCCAGATGATGAATTTGACTTCATTGATCTGGAAGGGGAAATTCAGCTTTTGTGGACAGTGTAAATAGTCGTAGTTCACAGGGTGGCCACTGGAGGCAGGCTCCAAAAGCGAGTCATTCCCCCATAGACTCCCATGTTAAATTGGCCATCTTTGGCAAACACGTGTAAAGCCTGGTACAAACGTATGTGTTGGTTTCAACCAGTCACTGTCCTTTTGTCTAACTCACTTATCTCTATTTGATCAAGGTTTGAGATTTAGCATAATCGAGGGCGTGGCCTCTTGAGCGACACCTGGGATGAACCTGACACGTTAGATGGATGCTGTGACAGCACCATGGGCCCCCCCCCCAACTCCACCTGCGCTCCGCCTCTTTCCCAGCTTTGGATGAACCAGGAAGTAGGAGGAGTTGAGGTCAGTACGTACTCCGCAAGAGCAGAGAACGTTGTTCTTGCTCCCAGCGCTGTAAGAACAAAATGTTCTCGCGGCCCTGCTTTGGGGAGTTGTTGCACCTTGTTCTTCTGGGCAGAACTTTGTTCTTATGTCCCGGCCAGAAAGAACTTTGTTCTTGTTCTTGCGGCCCGGGGAGCAAGAACGAGGTTCCCTGTCCTTGCGGAGTACGTATTGACCTTTAAGCCTCGCTAAGTGAACCGCCCGCTACGAGCCATTATAAGCGCTCTGCAGGACCCTT
>JAFBJT010107321.1:30556-31651 GCA_016785325.1 Chascanopsetta lugubris | reverse complement strand
GTGTGTGTGTGTGTGTGTGTGTGTGAGGGTATGTTTGTGTTAGTTCTTTCACACATACGTATGATTCAGGGATTGGTCAAGCGCCATATAGACGTTGGGTGATATTAAGTAGCAGAGAAATTAAGTCAATGAAAAACATACATGCTAAATGATAATAACCTTATATGCCAGTGAAGTTCATTATCACAGTAATTGTGATAATCCTCAGTGTCCAGGGGAAGACGTGTGTTTCCATGGTGATTTTTCAGGTAAGCTTAGAGCGGACACTAAAGAATTAAAATCTCCTTTGTGGGTATTTGAGGTTCCGTTAAACTACAATCGTTTCTTTTTTTAGTACCTTTTGTGTGATTCGCTGAATCATCATCAGGAATGCGAGGAAGGAAATGTGTTATAGTGAGTCAGAGCAGGGGAACCAGGGTGAGGTAAGACTAAAGCTGGAGACTACTGCTGATAGAGGGCATGGTGTTGGTTTTATAAACTGTCTCTTTGCAGATGGGAGGTCACAAAGGACTACAAATATGCCCTGAGTACCTGTGAATAGGGCTTAGAGGCATCAAGTGATGAGGTAGCAGATGGTGACCACTGCTGAGAACCCTCTCCTATCATCCCGACCTTTGTGAATGTAGGGGACGAGTCTGCAGTGACTGTAAGGTAACATGAAGACCTCAAACTTGAGTCGTTTGTCCACTCTGGGCTGCTGTAGAAACACCGTGGCACAACATGGCTGCATCAAGGATGAGGATCTGCTCTTGAAATAAATAATGTGACTCAGGTAACTGGATACTGGAAATATATGGACCCGTAATGAGGCGTGTTGGTCAGTGTGTGGCGATAAAGTCTACATATATGTTTGACACCCCTGCTATAAGGGCATTGTTTGTTTTGTTTTTTTAATGATAAGAAAAACATAGAACGACGCATTTGCCTCATAATAATCAATTCATCGTAAAGCTTCATCAAATGTATATGAAATAAGTCTTGCAGCCTTACTATGTATCGTTTGATTAACATCCATCATTATCTACACACCCGCTGCAGCTGACAGGAGAGTGACAGGGTGCACACTCGACAGTTTACCAATATATCAAAAGGTCA
>JAFBJT010107321.1:13056-28056 GCA_016785325.1 Chascanopsetta lugubris | reverse complement strand
AGCAGAGTCTCAGTGGAAGTGCTGTAAAATACACCGCGGCCCTGATAGCCCCTCTTTACCATTTGGCCTTTTTAACTTCACTTTTGGAAGCACTGGCTGAGCTGCACCTGCAGGAGTTGGAATTACCTTTCAATTACTGCTGATAAATCTATGCAAGGCTTTGGGGAGACCACTTTTAAGCTGGCTAACAAGTCTAATTAACTAATGAGACCCCGGGGGTAGGGTGAGGGCTTTTTCTTACCAGTGCAATTCTTCCCTGCTGATGTCTGAAAGATCTCTTTCTCTGAAACCCATCTCTGATATCATCATTTTATTTTCGGTCTTTTCCTAGTGCTGAAAAAATGTCAGGTTGTAGGTAATCTATTAATCTATCAATTCATTTGTTCGATTCGATTCGATTGAAGGATTATTTGAAAAGGCAAACGAAAAATAGTACAAATGTGAAAAGACATGTCTGAAAATAATGAAATGATCATTATCCGACTTATCACCTGATATTTTCATGTCTAGTCGACTTATAGACACCATCACTGGGGAGTCTATGTGTGTGTGTGTGTGTGTGTGTGTGTGTGTGTGTGCTTGCATGTGTTCATTCGTGGGCTCGTGCGCATCTTATGAGCGTTCTTGAACAAGAAGCAGTGTATGTTTTGTCAGTCCCTTAACCTTAAACAGTTATAAAACAACACAAGAATGATACATTTGATTATTCAATTCAATTTGTAATCGAACATTTTTTTTTTTTATTATCGATCAGTCGATCAATTGGTTCATCGTTTCAGCTCTAGATTACACTTTAGCATCGTTTCTGAGCAAATGTCCAACTCTAGGTGGGTACATGCAGTACTTTCGAGTGCTGTGCGATGGGGTGTATATAAAGGAAACCTCAGCAGTAGGTCTAATGCAACACATCATGAATAACTTAAGACAGTTTGCCATTTTCGACACAGGGGCTCCCGAGGAGGCCTCGTAATGGTTCGACGGCGCGCTGCGGCGAGGTCTCACCCCTGGAGAACCGACGAGCATTACCATGTCTGCGACAGCCTGCAGCTGGGTAATAGCATGTGTATGTACATCTGCAGGAGCCACTCAAATATTTACACCCTTAAATGTACAAAGGATTCCTCAGGCATCGTGCACTGTCTGTTTCACTCCCTTCTCGCTGTGCTAAAATAATATGATGCTCTTCCCTCCCCTCATTCCCCAGTACTTGTAGTTTGTGTGCATGATCCGTGTCTGTCTCCATGTGGCGCTCTGTGGAATGCATGTATGCATACAGGGCAAGTCTATATGTTTAAACCCACGACTATGAATCAGTATGTTTAGGATTAACTGAGGGGACGCGGAGGGTAAATACAGACAAGAATAATGATCACACCTAAACAATGGTTTGGACTGTCGGTGCACGGGGGTCTTGCCCATTGTTTTTATTATTACTATCTTTTGATTTACTTATTTTTGTCCCCTGCTGGACTAACTGCAGCCTTCAAAGAAACATGGGAGAGGACATGTGTGTGTGTGTGGGGGGGGGGGGGGGGGGGGGGGGGGGTGCCATGCCAATTAGGGAGAGGAAGACGGGAGGGAGTGGGTGCAACAGGGAGCGGGCGAGAGAGAGGAGAGGATCAGGGTGAGAGGAGGCGAGGGTACAAGGGAGAAAGGAAAAAAATAATGGCCTTGCACTGTCAGGGCGGAGGCTGAGCCAAACAGAAGAAGAGGAGGAGGTAAACACCAGTGGGACAAACAAGTCAGCAGAGACAAAACAGGGGGGGAGAGAGAGGGGGGACTGAGGGAGGGAAGGTTAAATTGGCCTCTCCTCCCTCAGGCTCGTTGGCTCCACAATGGCACCTCACTGGGAAATAAAGTAACGCTCCAAACAGGACCCACAGGGGACACAGGTGTGTGTGTGCAAGTATGTATATGTGCGTGTGGTGTGTCTGTCTGTGTGTCTGTGTGTGTGTGTGTGTGTGTGTGTGTGTGTGTGTGTGTGCCAGCAAAAGGGGAAAAAATGACAGACATAGATGGCGAGACAGGTAGAGAGAAAATGTGTATGTGTGAGCGAGAGCAATCCTCGGTGGGATCGGTGGGGGAGCTTGTCACCAGTGGTCAGAGTGGGCTGGATCCAGGACTAAAATAACCGGAGAGCTCCGTGTCTCAGGCTGAAGCCACAGTCGCACACAGCACCGACAATGATTTACATTTTCTTCTACTGCGCAGAACTGGTTTGTGATTATAAGAGATGACTGATCTGCATCCCATATATGTTTATGTTGTTTTATTTATCTCTACATCAAAAGTATGAGAAGCTCAAAATCATTAAGGGGCTACGGACCTATCATTTCCCACCGAACGGAACATTTAAAAACGATTGTAATGGAATGTCGCGATTGTCGAGGCCTGACCTTAATCTCGATTGCAATTTTGATCCGTCCAAAATGTGAGGATTTTGTATTGAAATACAATTCCGTTCAAACTGCTCAAGAAAAATCAATGGGACTCTCAGTGAGAACATTATGCAAACAATATAAGGGCTGTTTACATGTGCAAAGCGGAATCATTACTGACTCAGGATCACCACCTACAGTTTAACCAGGTAACCCACTGTGTAAATGATATCAGTGAACTGTACTGCACCTTGTTATTGGAAATACATACAAAACCCACCAATGAGGCCCAAAACAGCCCTTAAAGGGGCAGTGTGTAAGATTTGGTGACATCTAAATGTTGTATGTTGTATCCATCATTTACCCCCCCCCCCCCCCCCCCCCCCCTCGCGCTTTTGAGCATACAGGAGAATGTAGACTCCAAGGCCATCAATAGATGTGTCCACTCTGGGCTACCGTAAAAACATGGTGGCTCCTGTAGAGTGGACCCCCTCCTCATGAAAATATACAATAATGGGTTATTTTAAGTGTAATGGGGAAAAATAATACAGTTAGGTGATTAATGAAAATGTCAGTATGTAATTGTAGAAGTGATCAAAATGGCCGAAATCTTACACACTGCACCTTTAAGAAGCCACATGAAAAACAATGACTCAATCAGGATTTTGTTCCTGCACTCAGTCAGGAACAACTGTCTTTTAAACTGCATCACATTTATCTGAGAAATCAACAAAATTACTGAAAACTCCAACCTCACAACCTAAAAGGAAATGAAAAGTTGCCTCCAGGATGTAATGGATTCTTCCCTGACCTGTGAGGCATCATTTCAGCAAATGACATGGAAATAATTTTCACATGCACTTGCAAAGTAACATCCAGATATTTAAATGCAAATGGCAACATTACCTCACTGGTGGCAAAATAACCATACATACAAAGTCAATAGAAAGTAAAAGGAAGTGGATGACTTAAGAAGTCACACAACACAACATGAGCTCCATAGGCGGACACAGTCCACATATATGCTGGGACCTCCATTTCCCATGATGCCACCAGTAGTGTAATTTAATTAGATCCTCCCTGCTTGCTAAATGCCCATGACCTTCAGACTCCATGCCATGAATTTCTAATTTACAGCCGCAGAGCAGTGGGACAGATAACACCCCACTGACTCCTCCACTGGTCTTTCCATTGCGTCTCCTTTCGGTGGCAGCTGGTCAGACCTCCACACTGTCCCCACAAACAGTGTGATGTCACACTGAGCTGCTGTGACCCCACAACCCAAGTAAGATTTTTATAACAGAGCTAAGTGAGTGATAACATTTTGTGTTTTTTTTCCCCACTAGCCTTATTATTTTCACCACTGTAATTAAGAGCACTTTTAGAGCTCCCCGCTGTTCTTGTTTATATTGTCGCCTGCTCCTGCAAAATATGTCGGCCATGTCTGTGTTTTTTTACAATCAATAGCAGTAACAAAAGAGTAAACTTCCCATGTGCTGAAAGTTCTGTTATCCCATTCTCAATTGTTTCCTCCACTCAGCAGAGGAAACAGAGATGGTAACCTTGCACTGTAACGGAAGATGCTCCAAACCATTGATTCTAAATCTTTCACAATTTAAAGACCCATTTCTGATATGAACCCATCCATAGACACAATTGTGTACGATGAAAGATCAAAGACGTTTGCTTACAGTGCATGTGTGACATTTGTTGTCATACTAGCCTCAAAAACCACACCGTGTCACTCACTCCAACCACAGAGGCCAGAAACCTGGGTGTCATGGTTTTGATGATCAACCATTTTGCATTCTGCTTTCTATTTGCTTTGTCCCTCTTGTGCTACTCAGGGCTTAACATTCACCTATTATCCACCATGGCCCTGAGATTAAGAATCTCACGCTCTACCCATTCAACATCAAACAAAATCAGGGCTTACCTTACTCACCTCCTGGTACAGGCTCTGGTTATCCCTCACCTTGACTACAGTGACACCAAAGGTCTCCCCGCTTATGTAATGAGACCGTAACAGATGGCACAGAACCAGGCAGTGCATCAAGTGTGCACCCGACCCAAAAGGACACACAACATCGTGTGCCTGACTTACTTATACCCATGGACACGTGCATCAAGCCACTGCCGGACCGCCCAGCGTGCATGCAGCTAAACGCACGCTTTTATTCAGCCCTCTGGCTGATGTGCCCCTCACACAAAGGGAGTTTGGCACTGCCCCCCTTCACACAAGGTGATCCAAACTGTTGTCATGTGTGGTTCCCTGTTGATGGAATAAGCTACTATCAAAGTAGGGACGTCTCTCTCTAGCCTCAAGAAGCTCTTGATATCGCATCTCTTAGGGCAACAGTCTCCTTCAGGATAAAAGTCTCAAGCCCTCCGTTATTCATGAAATTCCCATTTGGTGAGGACCCTTCTGGGACCCCCAAAGGACTCTTGGTGGTCCTAGAAGGTGCAGTGTGTAAAATTTGGTGACAACTAGCGGTGAAGCTGCATGTTGTATCCATCACCTCACTCTCACTCTCCTGAGCATGCAGGAGAGGTTAGGGGAGACTTGAGTTGACAAAAGATCCATCCACTATGGGCTAATGTTGCCCCCCCATAGGGAGTACCCTCTCCTGATGTAAATATAAATTAAAGGGCTCATTATAATATGTAAAAAGTAATGTAAAAAGTAAATCATACATTGGGGTGATTACATATTCCTAAAAAATGTCTGTATATGTTGTTTTGTATTCTATTTCTACAGATAAAAGTGACAAACATTGACCAGAATCATACATACTGCACCTTTAAACACACAGTCAAAGTAATGCATCTGGATTTTCGTAAACATTGCACACACCAGCCAGACAGCAGCATTTTCAAACTCTGAGATTTGTGGAAATATTGAGCAGGCTTTGAACTTCAGTCATTAGCAAATTATCCAATTTCCTCTCTCCAGTTTCCAAAAATTCCAATTTCCTCCTAAGCCGTTCTCAGACAGAATAGCCGTCCCAGATTGTCTCCCTGACTCACAACGCTCACAGCTTTCATACTTTATCTGTAGCCACGGTAACGGGGCACTAACATTTATTTTTATGCTTTGTCATTTGGCCTCGAAAAGCCCAAACACAGAGGGAAAGAAACGCGTAGGTGAACTGGTGTGAGACACGGGTTTGTGCAGAGATGCACTAAATTAAAACGAGCCTCGCAGCAGCAGCTGCGCGCAGGATGACCACGCTCCCTCCCCTGCAGCAGCTGAGTCAGACGAGGTGAGCGCCGTTACGTTCAATCACAACATTAAGGTCTGAGCAATATTTTACTCCTGCTGCTATTAATGTGTTTAACAGCTGGTCATAAATCTGCACCATGTGGTCTGACTGTCTCATGTTTTACTGTCACACGTTTAATTTATTCATACATCACAGGTTTGCTTTATACAAGCGCTTGCTTTACTATGTGCGTTTGCGAGCGCGCGCGCGCGCGTGTGTGTGTGTGTGTGTGTGTGTGTGTGTCAGGCAAGTGTCAGGCACAACTTTCAGACAGGTTATGATGAGAGTGTAAGTCTCCAGAAATGAACATAAGTCTGAGCTGAGTCCTCAAAAGTGAGCAATGATATAAATAGACTTCACCCTTTTTTGACCTTATATTGCAGCATACATTTTTATGTCTAGCAGTTTCCTATTCCTACTCCTGGATACGGATGAGCTTAAGGGTGCAGTGTGAACGATTTGGGAGAAAATAATTCAAATTATATTGGCTTGAATTCAATGGAATACAAAACAATGATTTGAATGTGTATCACTGCAATGATGTAGACCACATGTGTCAAACACAAGGCCCATGGGCTACAAAACATTTTCCCATAAGGCAAAGCTGAAATGAAAAAAATATCAAAGACATTGACAGTGTTTGGGATCAAATTAATGAAATGCAGCAAAATTCCTCTTTTCAGTCAATTCAGTAGGAACTATATTCTTCGATGTATCACTACGGTTGAATGCAATGGCGTTAAAGGTAAATGACCTCTTTAGTAACACTTTGTGCTTTGACGAGACAAGTAATATGCAAGTAAATTAAAAATGATAGCACGTCTATATATTATGATTGCAAGAAAAGAAATGCTCTTTAAATTTGGAGTCAGGCAGAAACCTGGACATGTAGAAGATCAACTCAGGGCAGAAGCTAATTTCTGTCTTGCTAACAGGGGTAGGACTGAATGGGTCTGAGTGGGTCTGAGTGGGGTTTGGCTGCAAAACAACCCCAGGCTCTTGCTGATTAAGAAGTAGTTTAATTTATTTGTGCGTATCCACAGCATCTTTCCTTAAATGCACCCATTTCAACAACATCTAGAATGTCCTGTGCTTCTACTGTGTTTGTTTGTCTCGACTGTATATGCACAATTATTTTCTAAAACTGAAACAGTCTATTGGTCAGCACAACAAATCATGAATTTACAAAGTGACACTCGTCATGTTTTGATCACTGTTGTCTATTATAGCACACGTTTGAGTAAAAGTAACTAATTAATTATCAAAGGTCTACAAGAAGGATGTAGCTTAAGTCAGGGACGAACAAATTAAAGTCAGTACCAGATTCTGTTCAAGGAGTGAATTCTCCTCCTTTTTTGAAATAATGAGTTTCTTAAAATATTTTTTGTTGTCCTAATATGCATGGATCATTCCTAAATGAACACAAAACTTATATTTAGCAGGATTTTTCAATTTGTGAATTTGAAGTCTCTATATGTGGGGGACAATAACCCTAAACCTGTCATTTTTAGGATGTATTAATTGCTTTAAAAAAAAGTCTATACATGAAAAGTACTTGTTTGAAATGACGCATTGACTCACCAGTCATCTCTGCTGCTGGATCGCAGGGTCACACGTGACCTGTCTCCACAGGAAACCGCCCAACTGCTTTCGCCCAGTAGGTGGTTTCTTCACATGTGCTGTAATACCAGGGAAAATGCCTGATTAGCAAACTGACCACATGTTAAAAGACCAGTTTTAAATGAAAGATTCGAGGAAATGACGATAAAGCTGCTATAAAAATGTATGTATAAAAATCGACTGTAAAAGAGGTTGGAAGATCACGAAGTGTGGACACATCCTGCTCAAGCTGTACAAATAAGAAATGAAAGAGCTCAGACAGGTTCCCCTTTAAAATGCATGGTGTGTCCCTATCTAACAGACACGTTAAATATATTTCCTTTCTCAGAAAACATTTTTATTCGGATATTTTCAAAGATGCATCATCATTTTTATGCTGCCTCCAGCTGTCACACGCAGTTGTATGAGTAGAGCCGTTGATAAACTGTGCTATTCTGTGTCTCGCCTCCATTTGGTGTCTGTTTACATGTCTACACGGCGGACTACATTCATTCCCAACATGAATAATTAAACATGAACTTTAAATTCAAACTGCACAGACAGAGGGAGAGAGAGAAGCACAGAGGGAGAGAGAGAAGCACAGAGGGAGAGAGGGCAGCAGCCATGTAAGAAATATGTGAGAACAGAGAGAATGTAGAAGTTTCCTCGAACACCGACTTTGTCTTTTCACCTCTTAAAATGAACAAACACTGAACATGTGAGATGATGATGTTAATGTAATTTATACCCTGAAATTGTACAAGTAAGTTGGGATAAAGAGTGCATAGATGCATATGTATGAAGCACACTTACACCCACATTTTTCAGAATTGATGTGAATCTATGGAGAGACACTAAGAAGAGAGTAAGTGTAGCTTTGATCTCAAGGTGGCTGGACCAGTAGAGTAACAGCATTATTACCTCTGAACAGCAACTCCATTGTTTTCCTTTTGTTTACATGCAAAAAAGTACATTCTGAAAATGTTCACATTGAACCATCTTTTAACCAAAAATTGTGAGCAACCTCTTCTTGCTTATTGAAAAATTGCCTTTAATGTCACGTCTGCAATTTGAACACAGTGCAAAGTGCAGGCCGGACTGCATCCTCTGGCGGACCGATTTTGGCCCGGGGGCTGTATGTTTGACATCCCTGATCGAGATAGATAGATAGATAGATAGATAGATAGATAGATAGATAGATAGATTGATTGATAGACGGATCGACAGATAGATACATAGATACATAGATGGATAGATACATAGATAGTGACAGGTACGCGTCTTGTGTTAATATTTGTGTGCCAGATGGATTGATGGGCTTGTTTCTGTTTGGACTGACTGTTCGATAAACCTACGGACATAGTGGAGGCTGAGGCTGATTAAATTGTTGCTCTATACTGATATAATGACACTGAGATTTAGGAATTAGCATTTGTTTTTAATTTCATTCACTGTATTGCTTTATTATTTTATTACACATTTCTTTTCGTGATGTTTGTGGGGAACAAAATGTTCATCATAAGTAGGATCAGAGCAGCCTGCCTCTGCACACCCTGTCCACACCCTCACAGCATGTGACCAGAGGCTTCACAACAACCCAGAGAGACCTGCAATACCTAATTCGAGGCAATAACTAGAATTTACGAGTTTAGGAGTCACAGATCAGATGATGTTGTGGATGTGAACACAGCTCCATTGACTCCTCCACTTGGCTTCGAGCAGTAGTCAGACAGTCGTTGTCTGTGTTGTGAGGGCATAGCTTTAACCAGATGGAAGGGAATGGGATGTATTCTTTGCATTTCAAGTGAAGTCTGCTCCTTCCAGCTTCTCTAGTACTTCACTTGAACCACTTTAATCAAATCCTGTGTCACCTGTTACAGACCTGAGCTGTGGATACGATTCCCTATTCTCATATCGCAGTGTCAATTTGTAGCCGGGACAAAAACAAAAAGCCCAAAATGAAACTGTGGACACGTCGAACATGAGGGTCAGCTGTCAGGGAGGTGACTGAAGGCGAATCAGCAGCCACTGATACCACACATCTGTCATTTGCAGCTGGATTAATGAGGAGCACTCCAGTCGGCCGAGCTCCGAGACCAGAGATAAGTGTGTGTGGGAGGCAGCTGCCAATTACACACAAGTCTGTGTTTGACGGGAGGGGAAAGAAAAACACATGTTGGAGGTATTTTCTGAGCTTTGTTGAAGACTTCATGGTATCTCACCAGTCCTTTCATTTTCTTACATAGAGAGACGATCCGATTAACTCTTTCAACCACAGCAGATTCGCTACATTTATCTTGATTCTGTTGACAGTGAATTTGCCTTGAAGAAAATTCCCCACAATTCCCTCTCAGACGGTCCCTGAGTGCCGCTGTCTAAAAACACAATCAGTGCATTCACAACAGTCTTCAGTGGAATCGCTGCAGCGTAATTGCCCTGTTCTGTCGGATACCGTCGCCTCCTCCCCTCAGCAAAGTCTTTATAATCCTCGCTGGCTGTGTGGTAGCTCGCTCCGTCCTTGTTTTATTATTCCAGCTAGCGGGGGCTAACTCTGACGTGTGCAGGCAAACTGGCCATTGTCTGTACTTCCTGTTCCGCTGCAGCAGGACGACTGCTGACCTGCAATTCTCTTAGCGCCTGCATGGGCTTCTTCTTCCTGCTATTTCTCAAATTGCTGTGCATTCACTCCACGTGTAGCCCCTGCCTCTTGCCCAGTGTATGACTAATTGGCTGGAGCATATCCTTCAGCCTGGTGTTGCTGTACTTCTTGTTTTTTTTGCTGCCTGACGTCAACATGCAAGAACTGATTTTAGAGTTTGCATTGCAGTTTCTGGTTAAATGTGTTATACGTTGTGTATCCGCTTCTGATGTGTTTGTGCAACACTGCCAGTTTGCTCACCAAGTCTGACCTGGTTTTACAACCGTATATGGAAAAGGGAAGTGTGGGCGAGTGTTTCTCACGTTTTCTCTCAAGCACTAACATAAGAGTTGGGTCGATTCTCTCGACGTCCAATATTTCAAAAACGATCGAATAATTCATCCAACAAACCCCGTCCATCCATCACATTACCCTCGTCCTGCAGCGGCTCCACTGGCTCCCCGTCCACCACCGCATGAGTTTGAAAATACTCCTCTTCACTTTCAAATACATCCAGAATCTCGCCCCTCCATATCTCTCAGACCTCCCACAAATTCACACTCCCGTCCGCACCCTCAGATCCTCCTCCGCCATCCACCTCACTGTCCCACCTGCCTTGTCACAATGGGGAGCAGAGCCTTCAGCCGTTCAGCTCCCCAGCTCAGCTCACTCCATCCTGACATCTGCAACACTGACTCTCTCCCCCACTTCAAATCCAGACTCAAATCCCATCTGTTCAAACTGGCATATTCCCTTTGACCAGTCGCCAATGTCCCATTTAACTATTTCCTGGTTGTATTTTGATTGATCTGTATTTAGCTTTTATGTGTTTTTTTAGATTCACGCAAGGTGACCGTGGGTGCGTAGAAAGGCGACGAAAAAAAATGTATTATCATTACTATTATTATTATGATTATCATTATTATTGTTATTATTGTTGTTGTTATTGTTGTTATTATTATTGGTATACGTTGTATATATTTTGTTATTAATGATGCATATATATATGCGAAGATTGGTTTGATTTGTCTGTTTTCAGTCAATGAATGTAAAAAGATATTGCAAAAGAACCCTTTAAATTCTGCTACTGATCTTGTCAAGGGGACAGATTCAACAAATATTTAGATTTAGCGGACTGATATATCAGTGTGGGCAGATTGGTGCAAATTCACATAAAGCTTTCCATCTTGTGTTTCATATTTAAATGTGTGCACATGACAAGAAACCTACTGTGAACCATCTCTAGCTGAAATAATGCAGATTGAGTTGGCAATCAAGATTTAAAATGCATCTTTAATGGTCGTAGAAATGTGTTCAACAAGACGGATATGCTGTATTGGTTTGTATTGGGGTTATATGGTTGGTCTGATAATCAATTAAGTGATCAACATAATATCAGTTAATAACTGTCAAGATGATTTCTCAAGAAAACTGGTTGTAGTGCATCAGCCGCATGGTTTACCACCTGCTGTATGGTTTCAGGCTATACTGTACGTCAGCAGTTTCCAGGTGGAGAGTGAGTAGTAATTCAACGGTACTGTGAAAATACAATACATGCACATTTTTCATATCTTAAAAATGTTCTAAGTATTCAATGAGGAGGCCATTTTTATTTTATTTTGACCCTTGATCTCACACTGCAGTGATCCTGAAGAGGTCTCCATCATGGCTGCTATAGAGAGGAGGAATCACTACAGTGAATATTAAGTGAACAATGTGAACATTCCCTTCGAGGGCCTTTAGCATGTCTGCCCACGCTGTACCACATCTTCACAGCAACGCTTAACTATATTGGGAAATGACAAAAAAGCCTTCGAGTACTCCCATAAATGTCAATAGTTATTTTGTTCGAGCTGCTCCCAACGCAAATTCCTAATAACTAAATCTTTCAAAAAGCCACTGCAGAGAATAACCAACAAAAGATGAATGCCTGTGAACAAAAATAATTGATTGGAACAGACCTTTCATAATCCGCACACAAAAACCTCTCTAATTCACCACCCCTTCCTCCCTCCCTCCTGATTCTCACGTTTATGGACACACAAACACACACGTATGCCGACAAACACACACACACACACACAAACACACACCACACACTTTCCATGCCATCACAGTCGAGTGGTTTGGCGGAGCGACAGCAGCAGTGGTGGTGCGGAGCCGTCTGCTGTTCTCTGCGCATTCACCTTTCACCTCCTGCCATTTTAGCCTCAGTGATTCCATTAGTGCACCTGAATACAGATACTGAGCTCAGGCCTCAGCTCCGCTCAAACCTGGCACAGGGCGACAGCGGCGCAACGAACGCAGCAGACAGAGTCTAACAGGTAGGAGGGGAAGGGGAAACATAACACCAATAAAAATCAGACACTGGGCCGTATGACAGGTGGAGAGATGGCGCGCTGATGCCGCTCGCCGCGTCCCGACATCGTTCGTTTAACATCTGCTGCACCTCTTGTCACTCCGCTTTTGCTCTCATTCTTCCACCACTCGGCACCACAGGCTGTTTCTGTCCACTTTCATTCCCTTTTGTCTGCATCGTGGCCCTTTTCCAGGCAACTGCCCGTCTTCCTCTCTGTGAAATGCATGTCCACCCTCAGGCTGATTGGGGTATTACATGGGAGCTGGGGTTCGGGCCAAGCATGACTTTTTGATGCGCTCTTGTTATGGGAAGCAATGAAGCAAAACATAAACTGTTGAGGATGTTTGTGAGAGTCTGCAGCAGAAAAAGGGAACCATGGAGCACATGTTGGAATAACTGCACCAGCAGCGGCTGGGGGGGGGGGGTGGATGAACATCAAAATACTTGAATCACCTCAGCTGCAAACCGACACAGTACACAAAAGTTTCTATGAGGAATTTTGTTTTCAGGGTCAAAGTGAGAAAAGTGCATCTATGGGAGTCACTTTCCATCCGTCAGCATGGTGGATACAAACTTATCTGCCATGCACAACTACACTGGTTGGTATGTTCAAATTCAGTGGTTCCCAACTGGTGGGTCGCAACCCAAAAGTGGGTGGCGGACCGCTTTGGGTCGCAGGCCTTTGACTGGTGAAAAGAAAAGTTAAGAAATAAAACCCTGGGCATTTTATTTTGAAGGAGACTTTTCAAGCAGTGGAGTGTCGTCCATACATAAAGTAGAAAATGTTCCTCGATTTGGGTGTCATTAATGGGTGATGGTGGGTCCCAAACCCAGACCAGTTGAGAACCACTGTTCAAATGGATCATTGTGCTTTTATCTTAATCAAGCAATTAAACCATGGAGAGGAACTGAAACAAATCAAATGTTTTACTGCCGCTTTATGGTAGTTCCATTTCTGTCTTTTCCTGGTAAATTGCCTCAGCTAGAGATATTTTTCTGAGAGTCTTTTTTTTATCTCTCCGCAAAAAGACTCAAATTGTTGCTCCAGGTCAGATTTATGAATGGCTATTCTCATTAAAATTTACTTTATTTCGATTTAGATCTCTAAATCATACAGTCTCCTTCAAAACCTCCTGGGCAACCTCCAATTATACACTTCTTATAACAAACACTGTTGCAGTACAGCTTAGAGTAATTCATTTTTAAATGTTCTCTCTGATACCTCACTATTGATTTAAGCCTTGGTCCTGGACTATTACTTTTACTCAGATTTGGTTTAGATGTTGGACAGTGTGGATAAAAAACAATTTTTTTTGGGGGGGGGGGTGAATTCCAACAGTAAATCGTTTTGTTGAGTTTTATCACAGGCAGCTAAATATGCCAAACGAGTGTGATGCTGCTGTCGTTAATATTACGTATGCACCTCCGGCTCTCGTTCCGTTTCTCCCTGTGAAAAAGATGATTGGTATTCTTCGCGAGCTCCTCACCGACAGAAAGCATCACTCTCATCAAAAGACAAGAGTCTTTGATCAGGTCTTCAAAGAGGCATGTCATCAAAGTCCATCAGGTTAGATATAAACTGGGAGAGGAAAGGAATGGGGAGGGGAGGGGGGCGGTTGCGGTTAACGCCTCTGGGTTACAGCACAACTGCAAGGAGTAACGGGTCACTAATGACTAATTATTGCTCACATGCTCACTCACACCCAAGCTGCTCCTCAATGCAGCTGAGATGCAAAAACTATATATATGTATATGTACATATAAACATATCTTATAATTACGATACAGCAGGAGCAAGGCAGTGAATTGAAGATGAAAGCAGGAAAGAAGAGCAAAGAGCTATTCTCTTATCCAACATAAACGGGGTCGTCCCTGATGGCATGAAATCTAGCATGTTAAAGCATAACGTATCACAACGCAGATTCCGAGTCGTGTGTCAAGTGTTAGGAAGGACATTTTTTAGTTAAAGAGTAATTGAGGGGGCGGAGAAGAGTAATGATCGCCCTAGATAAATGTCTGGAACACCAAGTGAAGCTCTCGGCTCGCTTTAGAGGAGACAAATCCTCACGCAATGTATCCATAGCGGCACATTGCATTACTCCTGCTCCCTCCAGTGCTGAAATATGAGTGCTGTGTCACCTACGGCTGCCAGGCTAACCGTTTGCTTAATATAGGGAGGGAGCTACACGGCAAAAGAGAGAGAAAGGGAGCACTAAATGGCCCGATGGAAAGAGAGCGAGAGAGCGATAGAGGCTCCTGAGGAATAGTGCCATCTGCATGTGAATGAGTTGCACCCGGGGAGATCTCTTTTCAAGAAATTAATGATCTCAGGCAGCCAGAACAGAGACGGCATGTTCTGTGAAAAAAAAAAAAAGGATCAAAAATCTTCCGTCAACCAGGTCTCTCTCTCCGGTGCTCTTTGTACTCAGCCAGATATTAAACGTCCCGAGGCCTCCTCTGGCAATGCTATTCACATCCACTTGTTTAAATGTTATTATTTCACAGGGAGACCTGAAGGCGATGGGAGAAAGGGCTGGGATCAGACGACAAGAAAGCAGGGCAAGTGAGTCCGGGGAAAGGAGTACGTCTAAAGATAAATAAACAGGCTGAAAAAGAGCTGAAGGTGGTCTAAATCAGTGGTTCTCTATTGGTTCTTTTCGGGACCAACCATCACCCTTTAAAGGTGCAGTGTGTAAGATTGGGTGACGTCTAGTGGTGAAGTTGCATGTTGTATCCATCCTCCACCCTCACCCTTCCCGGCAT
>JAFBJT010107318.1:132457-151199 GCA_016785325.1 Chascanopsetta lugubris | reverse complement strand
TGTTGAATTTTGTACCATTTTTTTGAAATTGAAATCGGTTTTTTTTCTTTTCTTTGTGTAAATATATTACTTTATTCATATAAAATTTGCTGTTCAATTGTCATCTCCATGATGAAAGACACAAAGAAAGAGAAAAGTCTATTTTATTGTGCAAATCTCAAATATTTCCCTCCATCAAAGGCAATCAATCAATCAAACCCACCCAGTGACAGACACCCATTGCATCTTTACATCAAACACACGAAATCCCAATTATACAGTGGCATAATATTGGCTGGGAGAAGATTCTCTAAATGACTTCTGACGAGATAAAGAGACAGTTTACAATCCAGTGTGATCAGTCAGCGACAAGTTCAGCAAATAAAGTGTTAATTCCACAGCTACATCAACTCATCCAGGTACTAGAGCTTTAGATCTGCTGTATTCCTGTTCTTATTAATAAAATATCATCTAAAATGTTTAAAATGAACATTTTACCTGCATGCCTGATAACTTGTAATAAAAACAATCATAATAAACTTTATTTCTTTAAATTTGACATTTTTCTTGTAAAAGACAAAATTGATAATGTTGAAATTAATATTTGCCTTCGTTTAATGGAACTTTTTTTAACGAAACAAATTTGACTTTGCACAATGACAGACCTCGGACGCCACCTAGCGGCCACATCCTTTTGCTACTGCGGCAAAACTGATTGTCGTTTTAGTGTGGAATGTGGCTTTTTTTCCCCCCCGAGTTAAAATTAACCACACCTGGGGCATAAAACCCCGACAGTTGCATCACTCAGTTACGATGCTCCAGCTGTGTGGCCGCGGTGAGTTGTAGGAAGGGCCGCCCCGCACCGAAGCGGTGTGTCTGGATGCCGGGTGACGTCCCCTTCGTTGCGCCGTCTGCTCTGGAACTTGTCAGCTTCCTCGGTAAAACGGTCGGCGCAGGCGCGGCACTAACAGCTGCTGTCTACTTACTCCGCAGAGTCTGCTTAATAATGGCCTGGAAATCTGGAGGAGCCAGCCACGCAGAGCTCGTCAACAACCTCCGCAGTGAGTACAACCGTCCGTGTGGAGCGGGACGCCCTTCAACCCGCACGGCGAACCCGAAAACCACCCCGCTGCACTGCGCGGGGGAGAGAAGTTGACACTCGGCGCGTTGCTAGCTAGCTAGCTAGCTAGCTAATGCTAACTAGCTGGTGGCTACGCTGTGTGCTATGTTGTTGTTAACCTAGCGTTACCGCTCTCCTCCCCTTGGCACGGGCACCTTCGCCGCGTGGAACACACGCACGTCTCACTCGCATTGGAAAAATAAAACGCCAAACACACTGAATACGTTTTATGTCATTTACGGGTGTAGCAGCGCGGTGGTATTCGGGGTTAGCTCGGCGTGCTAGCTATATGTGCGTCATTTGGGACGTTAGCCGCGCAGCTAGGTGCCCTGCCCACATTGATGTGCATCCCTGCAGCATTCACTTCCACCTGAATGGCACTGACAGCTGGGGTGAGTCTGCTTCCTTTTCAGCCCCCCCACCCACCACCACCCTCGCTACAGTGGAGGACAATAAAGGACAAGTGCTGTGTCACCCCGGCTGATGGTTGTGTATTCAGGCGGTGGTCGAAGCCCCAAAGGGGGGGCAGTGAGGCAGTGAGGCACCCCGCTGCACTGCTGCTGAGTCCCGGTGTAATGAGGATGGATGCCATCAGTGTCACATGGATCCAACTGCAGGAGTATCAAGAGCCAGATTTAGAGATTACATTTGAACGCATTCATTTATATGAATGCATTGTTATTCATTTGAATAAATACATTTGATTTATTTGAATAATTTGACAAAGTATTAAGTAAAAGGGACCTGTAAATATCAGATATAGATTGTAATGGCTACATTCCATATTCATACTCTAACTCGGATTAAGACTTAATCAAATAAATAGCATTTATTCTTACAAACAAAAACAGTTTCATATTAAAAAAGAAAAAATCGAATATATATATATATATATATATATATATATATATATAGTTCTTGTTGGTATTATCAACATCCAAATGATTCTTTTTATATTTTATGCCTCCATTTTATCTGTGGTGTGAAATCGTGTTGTCATCATGCGGTGGAATGCAGTTGTTGTATGACGAACAGTCACGTGGCTTCACCCTGCAGCCTGTGACGTCATAGGTAGAAGTGATCGAACCCAGTGACACAGCAAAATGATATTCAGCGTCATGAAGACAGGAGCCTGCATGTCCAGTATCCACCGAGGCTATTTATAACCTGCGGCACAGCAAAGTAGATGCGAGTGACTTGCTTTGTCCTCCTCTGTGTTTGCCTGTTAAAGGTCCAGTGTGTAAGGTTTTCTTCATAATCCCCTCATGTTTCATGACAGTGCTGGAAATCCCATCATTCGTCCGTCGTTGATGTAAATTTCAGCCCCGTGTCTCATTATTCTCACACTCCCACTCCTCTTAATGAAACACTCTGCTGGACACCGACCCACTTGAAGCCCTAAATGGCTTAAATTCATCCCAGAAATTTGCATAAACTGGACACAAGCAGGTCACACACTGGATGAATGCTAATTTACCACTTTGTCACTGTCTGTACGACCATGGAACCGCACTCTTCAGGTCGTTATGGCTCATTCATTTGCATAAACGTGCCATTTTAAATACGTCTCAGTGTTTTTAACGGCCAAGAGCGACGCCAGAGTCACTTTGCATTTTCCAAACATTATTAGACCCCGACAATGATTTTTGGATGAGGTCGGAAACAGCTTGAAATCTGCCGGTATGGGTTGTTTTTTGGATTTGAGGAATCAGCGGGAGTTGTCTGTTCCATCTGGCGGCGCGTGTGTTTATTTGTAATGTATCCGAAAGCGGCGCATCGCTGAGCTCGGAGGGTGAGGGCAGTTCGTAACGAGAGCAGCGCCGGCTGTCGTTGGCGTTTCCTTCCTTTGGCACCAGCTGCTACAGGAACAGGTTCAAAAGGATTATTCTGAAGACACTAATGTGTTTATGTGTTTGGAGTTATTTGAATAAATTCCTCCTTTCGTTGAGGGATGTGTAAAAATGCTCAAAGTCTGTTTTACCTGCTTTCAACAACTGACGTCTGGGAGTTCGTCAACAAAACAATCCTATGATGTTTTTGTGTTTATGTAAATTCATGCCCACAGATACAATTTTTTCCCCTTTAAAAAAAAACAAACAATGCAGAAGATATTTGTCTTCATTCAAGTTTAATATTTTTACCTAAATGATATATTTTCAAGGTTTTATGCCAAAATACATGCTTAATCTACACACTGATATCAAATATTATTGACATTTATTTGTCACTACAGATTGATAACTCCATTCTTTAAGTCCATGCTCATATTACGATGTATTTCTCTCTGTATGTGCCTCTGCTGCAGGCTTACGTAACATTCCTCCTTGTTTCCATACGGCCCAGTAACGACAAGTCTTTTCTCCTCCTCTGCAGAAAATGGCATTATTAAATCCGACAAGGTCTACGAAGTCATGCTGGCCACAGACCGAGCCCACTTCTCTAGGTGTAATCCCTACATGGACTCGCCGCAGTCAATAGGTAACATCGACCAGAGCGATGGCAACTATTCCAGTCACACAGCTCAGGGATGAACTAATCAAATCCCCGCCCTTTCCTTTGTCTGACAGGCTACCAAGCGACCATCAGCGCCCCGCACATGGTAAGAGGAGACTTCAGCACCGCCTCTTCTCCCCCTTCTTTACCCCTCGATTGTATTATTTGTCTTTGCGTTTTTTAGAATTTCAACGTATTTCTTATTTAGTTCTTGACACGGAAAGGTTAACCTGAGTGTTTGTCATCGATGTACCCTCCATCAGCACGCCTACGCCCTGGAGCTCCTACACGACCAGCTGCACGAGGGGGCCAAGGCCCTGGACGTGGGCTCGGGCAGTGGAATACTGTCGGTCTGCTTTGCACGAATGGTGAGTGACACACGGCGAGCGTTAAAAAAACAACAACAAAAAACATGGCCGCTCATCTGTGGCGGCTGTTTTTCAGTTTAGCCTCGACGACCAGTGAAATCCCTCCTCTCTCACTACAGGTAGGTCCTAAAGGGAAAGTCATAGGAATCGATCACATCAAAGAGCTGGTAGACGATTCTATAAACAACGTGAAGAAAGACGACCCCAGTTTTATAACATCGGGTCGGGTCACGCTAACTGGTGAGTAAAACTTCTATTATTATTATTATTATTATTATTATTATTATTATTATCAGGGTTTCTACGTTTTCTTTCTTTCTTTTTTTGTTGTGGTTATTTTCTTCTTGCCATTGCCTAACTCCTCCTACTTCCTGGTTCATCCAAAAATGGGCAAAAGAGGCGGAGCACAGGTAGAGAGAGCTGGGGTGGGGCTCGTGGTGCTGTCACGGCATCCACAGACGGTCGGCCCCCGGTGTCTCTCAAGAGGCCACGCCCCCTTAATTATGCACAATTTAGGACCGCCATAGAATCAAAGTAAGCGAGCTAGAAACAAATTCACCCCCTGAAGGTGTTAAACGTGTTCCATTCACCTCCAAATGTAACCATTTTAACATTGGAGCCTCAAGTGGCCACCCTGTGAACTGCAGCCGCCGCTGAGGTTGCTGCGTCTCGTCGTGCGAATTCACCCTGACCTGGTCGTTGGTGGTGTTCACGTGGCGTCCTGTGTGTTTCAGTGGGGGACGGGCGGATGGGATACGAGGAGGAGGCGCCGTATGACGCCATCCACGTTGGTGCTGCAGCTCCCAACGTCCCCCAAGCCGTGAGTCTCCATGGATGCTCCCCAAGAGTTTCACCCATTCCTCCGAACATCTCGAAAGGACTCTCAACTTAAATCGGCCATTTCTGTCTCCGCCTCCCCCCCCCCCCCCCCCCCCCCCCCCCCCAGCTCCTGGACCAGCTGAAACCCGGCGGCCGCCTCATCCTGCCCGTGGGCCCGGCGGGCGGGAACCAGATGCTGGAGCAGTACGACAAGTTGGACGACGGCAGCACCAAAATGAAGCCCCTGATGGGGGTGATTTATGTGCCTTTAACAGACCGAGACAAGCAGTGGTCCAGGTGGAAGTGACTTCCTTCTCCCCTCCCCCTCCTCTCCCTCTCTCCTTCTCACAGCAGCAAAGGTGAAGCGGTGCAGCCAGAGCAGACAGTGGATGACGGGGGAACTAGCTGCATTTGAGCTGCTTGTCAACGTTTTTTGTTGCTTCTCCCATTTCCACACTGAGTAGTTGCACTTTTCCTGCATCCTTCGTTTTAACAGCTTTTTTTTTTTTAGTTCTAAAACAGTCCCTGAAAAAACAAAAAAAACAAACCCTGCCTGATGGAATGAAATGTAAAGGCTGACTCATGCTTTGGCGGTGAAGCCACACCGTAGGTATACCTGGAACGTCCGATCCCTTAGTTTAAGAATGATCAGGCCTTCATCGGCCTGACGATGTCTTTAGATGAACTCTCAAAAGTCCTTTTATCGCATTCGACACATGAAGATGGTATTTGACAGAATTCCAGTGTTGCGTTGGATAAACATTTTTGCCCTCATTTCCTGCACCGGTGTAGAATCAGTAGCAAACCTGTTCCCTGAAGTTTAACAGGAACTTTAAATTCTTCACAGATCAATAATAATATCACGGCCTTGATTGACAAGTTTAGATGCTTAATAAGCAGATCAACGATGACTTGCTTTTTTTTCCAATGATTTGTTATTAATGTATTTCTCAACACATAATGTGAAATCGGTCTTGAATCTTATTTTGGAGAAAAACCATCAAAAGCATAAGATTTTTAAACCCCGTGAAGCTCGTTAAGCTAAAGACATTTACATACCTGTATTTATCTGTCTTTTCTTGACTTGGTCCATTTCCTTTGTTTCTGTTCAATTTAGGAATTGCTGAGTGAAATCCGGAATTTGGTCAAATTGAATCCGATGCTGGTGTCAGAATAACATTTCTGAGGAGGCAGCGTCTTCCTAGTATATATTTATATATTTATATATATATATATATATATATATATGTGTGCATCTGTGCGAAGGCTACGATGTAGCTTCGACGCCAAAGCGTGAGCCAACATCAACCAGACTACCACCATCACCAGTTTCGCTTCTTCCGAGCATGAGCCTTTGATTTGGATTCTAATTGGATGTAAACTTCAGTTGCCTCATTTTAATCTCTGACTCTGTGAGATGTAGAAACTAATAACAGTCTGGATTTCATAACATGGATCGTTACTGAATCATCTGCATGTGATTGGCACGACATGAGGATGCCCGTGTTTCCCGCGCTTCCTTCTCCGCTAATGTTCGACTCGTGTCTCTCGCAGGGACGAACTCTGAAGATGACGGCTTCGCATTATCCACCTTTCAGTTTGAACCCAGAGGAGGAGGCTGGGACGGGCGTCGATCGGCTCTCGGCTCGTTGAAAGTGAAATGAAACCATGCTCTTTGTTCTTCTTTTTCTTTTTGTTTTGACGATGGACAAACCGCTCCACATCGATGGCGGCCGGGAAGAGAAAAGACTGCTTCAAGCTCGGCACAGACGTGTTTGGATTACGTTTTTATTTTTCAGGCGTGCATTATTTTATTTTATTTTATTTTTTCAAATTTTGAACCGCTGGATTTTTTTTTCTCTCCGCTGTTTGAAATGCATAATTTTTTTTGGTTAATTTTATTTTTTACAGTATTACATTTCAGCTGCACCAGCACTGAATGTTGAAGGGAGGTCGAGTAGAGACTTTTAGATTATTGAACTGGCTCCAGTGTGTGTGTGTGTGTGTGTGCGCATGTGTGTGTGTGCTTTCCTCCCCTGTGAGCAGTATTAGGAACACTCACTCACACACTCACGCACGACACCACAACACCACAACAGCTGATATAACCCACTCTATCCTGTTTGATGTGCAGCACTCTTTAGGTCATTGTCCACATAGAACAAAGGTCCGGCTCATCATACCGAGCCCGACTCCAGAGCCACTTCGCCGCACTAACTCTCTCGCGCGCGTGCACGTTCAAGGCTGCGCTTTTCCCGACCGGTGACGTTGCTGCTTTTTCCGGTTTGACCATTAACACGATGCTGTGGTGAGCGACACTAAACGGCATAGTCACTGCTTTGCCCAAAAACCCTCCAAAACAACAACAAAAAAAAACATCCTCTCAACAATATAAAAGCAAATGAATGTGTGTTTTCTTGAAGGAGAGAAAAGAGGGAGGGGGGAAAAAATGGAATAAAAATAAATAAGTAATTAGCACATTTCATTTGGGGCGAGCAAAGTGATGGATGATACCTGGAATGAATTAAGAAAATAAAAGACATGCTTATGTTTCATGTTTGACTTCTGTCCGCTGAATCCTTTGCTTGCAGGCTGCCACCAGAGACTGCATGTAAAGATGGAGGTAGCATCCGTGACGTCACCCATAGGTTTCTGCGTGTGAGGCTCGAAGTGGGCGGGTCACTCGCCGCCATCTTGCCGATGCTCAACTCCTCCTACTTCCTGGTCCCTCCAAAACTGGGCAAAGAGGCGGGGCACAGGTAGAGCTGAGGTGGCCCCATGGTGCTGTCGCAGCATCCACAGTGAGGCAGGTTAGTCCAGGTGTCACTCAAGAGGCCACGCCCCTTAATTATGTCAACATTGAAAGTTAGGTTTTGTGTACGATAAACTTTTTACCGAGGACCTTGTTCTGCCTGGGTTGACGCCTGTACTGGAGCCAGCCACCGGGGGGCGCTCAAGTTAATTAGACTTAACTTTTTAAGGCTGTGATGTCATCATAGATTTTTAAGCACAGA
Source organism: Chascanopsetta lugubris (assembly GCA_016785325.1). Lineage (NCBI taxonomy): Eukaryota > Metazoa > Chordata > Actinopteri > Pleuronectiformes > Bothidae > Chascanopsetta > Chascanopsetta lugubris. Next base: position 143,406 of record JAFBJT010107318.1, on the reverse strand, counting down.
CATTTTCTCAACCAATCAGGTCCCATCTACTCTCACAGAAGGAGGCGGAGTTCAGGCATACTGCTTGCCGGCCACCAGGAGGCAGCCAAGATGAGTTGGCTTCAACCAATGAGGGCCGTTACGGCATTAGCCTTAACCTATTAAACTACAGTCTGTCTTAATCTCCATGTTTATATTTTCTTAAGAATATTTAAAATAATGTGGCGCGTTGCTGCTGAACATGCCTCGATTCAAAACATGTTATTACGCATAAACATTATTATGATTATATATATTCCATTTTTACCGTTTAGAATTGAATCTAAATCTTACTGTGCAATTTTTAAATGTACAAACCATCGGATCGCTCCAGTCATTTCCATATATATATATTTATTTATAATAAACTTTTGACATGTGTGACATCACGTAAAGGAAACACACCTTTGCAGCACAATCATTACTCCACAACAACAGCGTAGGCTTGACGATGACGTGTGCAACAGAAAAGTATTCACTATGGCTTTCTATTATTCTGGGATACACCAAGAGTTACTATGACAACAGGCACCTCAGAGTATTAACACTTCTGTCTCCATATCTGCTGCGCGGGTATTTTACATCAGCGCCATCCAGTGGCAGAAACGCACAGTTACTCGGCACTAATCCCGAGAATTTTGTGTGTGAAAATAGATAGAGGCGATGATTGATTTGAATAGGATTATGTTTTTTAAAATTAGAATTCGGGATTTGTTTTCAAATTCGGGAAAATTGGGAAATAATGCTGGATTACGCATTTTCATGCATTTCAAAGATGCTCATCCTTCCAAAGAGTCAGGCCTGTGTTGAGGACTTCTATCTATAAATGTGTGTAGCCTTATCTTCATCTAATCAAAGGGGGACTACTGGGTCTTGGCAGAGATGTGCGCCCCCTAGTGACACTCTAGTCAATCTCTTTTATTCCCTAAAGACAGCATGAGGTTAAAGCGTCTACATCCGTGTCATCGGTCGCGACGGTAGCAGCAGGTTCAGAGGATGAAATGTGGACGTGTCGGGAGACGAGACATTCAGAGTGCAAATTTCAAAGTAGTCCTGGGTTCAAGCTCTTTGTGTCTTTTGGAATATTGTTCGCTGCCCCCTGGTGGCTGGCTACAGGTACATGCCGTTGATGAGGTAATCGGACTCCTCGGTGGTCAGGGGCCGCGCCTTCTTCAGCTTGTGGCGGACGAGCCGGAGGCGGCAGCCGATCATGAGCAGCAGCAGGGCGGTGATGATGAGGCCCAGAGCCAGAGGGAGGATGGCAGCTGAGGGGAGGGGAGGGGAGGGGGGGGGGGACAAGTGGTCGTTGTTACATGTGAAATGGAGCAGAAAGGGGCGGAGTCAGGATATTTGAGGGACAGGGGCAAAAATATTAATAGAGACACCTGTTTTATCTAGCACAAAAAAAGCCATCGGAAACTATCGTTATGGCACCAGCAGGGGGCGTAGGACCGGAAAGGCATTAGCAAAAGGCACCATGGGGGGGTGCATTACCATGTTTGTCCACTAGAGGGAGGACAACAGGAAACAATAGACAGGATTTGTTTGTGTTTTGTCCACCTGTAGGGTAATCTAGCTGGCGCATTACCACATTCTGACCACTAGAGGGGCCGTCCAGGGGGCGCTATGCCATGTTTTGTCCACTGGGAGGACACTGGCCCCTCTGAGTTTGCCGATGGATGCAGAGCTGGACAGAGACAGTCGGGTCTCACCTGACTCAGGGACAGGATGTCCTCCAATTGCAGGGAATGGTTTGGAGATGGGGGCGTCGGCCTCCGCTTGGCTCTGGGAGATTTTGGGTGCAGCTGTTTAAAAAAAAAGAAAAAAGAAGACACTTTAATTTTTGACGTTGACGCTTATATTTTTGTTGTTTAAAAGGACGACAACAAACTGACCTATCTCTGTTGGCTTGGTGATGGGAGGAGCCACGGTTGCTGGTTTGAAAGCTGGATCTGTAAGATGTTATTATTATTATTTTTTTTTAATTAATTGAGCTTTACGTTGCCATTTCAAAATGTGACTGAAATGGTCAAATGGTCAAGAAGATGAAGTCTCACTTTTTTGGATACATTCAGTGACGCAGTCTGATTCCTGCAGGTAGTTGTTGTGGTTGCCCTGGCAACCGCCGTACAGGAAGTGTTTGCATTCCCCGGCGTTCTGGTCGTAGTACCAGCGAGGGAACGCCCCTTTACAGGGTCCAATCACCGGAGCCGCAGCACACGGATCTACAGGGAACAACACACACACACACACACACACACACACACAGTTAACCTCTACTTACATTTAAAGGTGCAGTGTGTAAGATTTAGGCGGACTTTAACTGGTGACATCTAGTGGTGAAGCTGTATGTCGCAGCTCCCTTCCTTTCCTGAGCAACCAATGGTAACCTCCAGTTATTGTTAGAGTAACCGATATAAATAATACAATACCATGTAATATAATAAGTAACAATATAATATAATGTAACTTCGATGAAAAACAATTATAGAACAATTCTAATATAAATAAAAATCTATAATATATTCTTTAACACAACTTTAAAAATCGGATATAAATCAAAAAGGAAAAAACACAAATTAATATATTTGAAAACATTCCATCATGATTTCACTTACACACTGGCCCTTTAAAGGCAAAGGGGGGTCTCACACAAAGTCCATGCTCATGTTCTCAGACGGTTTTAGAAAATCATGGTCGTTAGTGATGCAGAAGTGAGAATAGATGTAGTGACCTCAGCTTTGTGGAAGTCAAGACTGACGGCTTGTCTCCCGTTATTCATCTAGAAAATGAGAAATGTCTGATTGTTGTGCTGCAGGACGGAAACAAAACAGAAATATGAAAGTGTCATCTGAGGCTCAGGGCGACGGTGACAGACACCATCAACTATTTTCTGACGTTTTATCGACTGTTTTATCTTTTTCAGAAATAAACGACTCTGTGGAACAGATGATTCCGACCCTCCCGAGTTTGCCCGGATACGGCCGGAGCATTTCAGATAATACCTGTGGTAAAAACCAGCAAAGGGGGGCAGGGGGGGTGTGTTGCGGCGCCCCCTCAGGTGGGAGTGTGGGTCTGATTCGGGGATCAGGTGACCGAGTGGACAGAGGAGCTTTGTTCCAGCTCTGAGCTCGGAGACGGCGCCAGCTCGGCCGCTGCCCACAGGGCGTCCATCTGCTCCTCTGTCCCAACACACACTCAAACCCCCCCCCCCCCCTTAAAACCCAAATATGCTCATTGTGCATGGCAATGTCTTTTATTTATTTACTTATTTTAAATATTCTGTTTCCGGCCCCCGGTGCTCACAGAGGAGATGGATGTGACGCGAGACCTGGGGTCCTCGAACAACAAGAAGGACTTTATGTGAAATAACATCCTGCACCTTCCTGCAGCACAACGAACATTTCTCATGCATGTTCCCGCGCTTTTATTATAATAACAGTCAGATGTCTCTATTCAATGATTGTATTGGATAAAATATATATCATTTATAAACCTCCAAAAATCCACTCAGTATTTTTAGTATGTTTTATTTGTGACTGACACGAGGTGCAGTACCTCCATTTGGCCACTATGTCTATTTTGCCACGAAGCTCCCGGTTGTGCACCACTATTACCCAGCTAGCTCTTACTCCACATCCATGACAACGATGGGCAAAATGAAACCAAATCGCCATGAGCACAAAATGGCGGCGTTCGTCTCCGTGCTATTCTGGTTTCCTCTCTGGAGAAGAAAATCCTCTTTACCTTGACTGAGCGTCGTCCTCTGCTGACCCGGGCTCTGTGGAGGGGACGTCTTGGTTCTGTCCTCGGGGGACACCAGGTTCTCCACCGTCTTCCTGGTCCCGGCCTCGCCCTCCTGCGTCCGAGCTCCGCCCTCACGGGCGCCGGGCGGGTCCACCGGGTGGGTCACCGACTTCCTGCTGTTGTCGACTAAAGACAAATGACGGTATGTTCTCTCGGTTCTTACCCGTCGGCTCCCGACACTCGAGCAAAGTGAAAGGTGTCTCACAGTTTGGACAGAAGTCCTCGTCCGATCGGTCCGGACAGTGCTGTTTCCCGTCGCAGGCGAAGGTGATGTCGATGCAGCAGCCGTCGTCGCACCTGAACTGGTAGTTTGAGCAGTGACCTGTGCAGACTGAGGACAGGAAACGGAGTAAGGGGCCCGTCTCACTGGGGGTCCGGCGGGGGGCGAGACTGAAACACAGCCGCGGCTGTCGTCACCTTCCGCCTGGTGCTTGGGGGCCATGACGGTGACGGAGACGTTGTCGGAGCTTTTCTGCCCCGATGTGTCGGTGACGGTCATCTGGAAGGTGTACACGCCCTCCTGCAGGCCGCTGATCTTCAACAGGCCCGGGTGCGTCGCCTTCGCAAAAGGTAAACAACAACAATCAATATTATTATTATTATTATTATTATTTAGAACATGAACGTAAAAAACCACTGAGAAAATCTGCAGGATTATTTGAACCCGAGCAACTTTATGTTTTTGGGGCTTTAGCTCCGTAGTCCCCGGTTCTATCCGAACAACCTCATGAGCGCCCCCTACAGACAGAGTTCCCCTTTGCTATCGGTGCATAAACATAAGTCAAATGTTTAAATTCACTACCTTCTCCAAATTAAACCTGATATCCCCCCACCCCCACTTGCAGTAAAGAAACTTGCAGTTCACAGGGTGGCCACTAGAGGCTGGCTCCAAAAGCCAGTCAATCCCCACAGATGTCTGGAGGCGAGTGAAACATGTTTCAAGCCTGGTACCAACTACACTTTTGGTCTCAATCAGTTGTGAATTTTTTTGCTAACTCGCTTATATTTGCGGAGATATGGATTTGGTTTGAATTCATGCGCAATGATCACTTGATTGAAGAGTGCATTGATCGTTTGTTTGGCTCTGCCAGAAAGCTCCTTAGCTTGAGCTAACAGGGCACTGTAGTGGGTTAGGGGTGTGGCCCCTGACTCAGCCCCTCCCAGCTCCACCCGTGCCCCGCCTCGTTGCCCCTTTTTGGATTTGGCAGGTAACTGGGAGGAGTTGGGCAGAAACCCAAGGGCCACGCCACATTTTCTCATTTCTAGAAACTAAATAGTGATACTGAACCACAAATGGAATTCCAAGTATTTACATAAAGCGCAGTACTGTGTGTGTGTGTGTGTGTGTGTGTGTTTGATCAGAACCTTTCAGCTGTTTGCTCAGAAACAGGTTTATCAACTTAAGGTCTGTTATCAGTGTTGGAGCAGCAGGACGTCATGGAGCCGCTGTGTTGACGTGAGATCAACACAACACACCTGCACCTTTAACGCCAACCGCTCTCACAGCTCCAGTCGGAGTGAGTCGCCACACACATCAAAGCAACACCCACCCTCATGTTAATGGTGGTGTCTCCTTTGACCAGCGTCCACTCGAAGCGGTTGATCCCGCGGTCGTCCACGCTGTCCCGGCCGTCCAGGACGGCCCAGTCCGTGGGCAGCTGGATCACCACGTCCTGTCCGGCGTCGCTGCGCGGAGGCTCGTCCACCTCTACACACACACACACACACACACACACACACATACACACACACACACACACACACACACACAGAGTGGGTCGGATGGGATATGACAACAATGCACTTCATTTTTTAAATATGCTCATTGAACAGTGAGGGGAATAACAGCATTACATACAGTTCCGTTTAAGGGGGCGGGGTCAAATTCTTTGGCATATTTAAACAGTAAAAAAAAAAAACTAATGCAATAGTTACTTTCCCTTGTAACTAGTTACTTTTCTAGCGCTGTTACTAAATGAGTTACTTTTTGGGTGAAGTAACTTTTACTAAGTAACATGCCAATCACGACTTAATAATCAGAATTGTGACATTTTTTAAATATATATGATGATATCTGATGATCAGATTCTTCTCATTGAGGTCTGTATCAGGTCTGTGTGTTGTTTTCTGAACTGTTTTGTTATTCATCATAAATGATCAGCGCTTTTGCCTGGATGAGCACAAACGAGAGCTACTTCAATCTATGATAATCATTTGAAGTGATTATCAACATAAGTGTGTCAGTTGGCTTTCTGTTGCTGAACTTCATCGCCTAATCAATAACCTGTCTGTGCTCCAGCTCTACACTTGATGTGGCACAGCAGCTGCTCCCTGAGAACCTTCGGAGGCAAATCATTAACTCATCGTGACTTTATCAAGATGTGAAGCCTGAACTCTGGTGAGCGACTCCACACGCAGCCTCACCACCACATGTCTGTAAATCCTTCACACTGGCCCTTTAATTTGTTTAGATGGAGCCACGGCCGTCGCTCATCTGACTCCTCTATGTATTTACACCAGGAGCGGGTCCTCCTCTATATGGAGGCGGCCATGTTGGACCACCATGTTTTGACAGGAGCCCAGAATGGAAAAAACAAAACACGTTTTGAGTTTTAATAACTGTCATTATTATTATTATTATTATTATTATTATTATTATCATCATTCTATTATTGTTTAGCAGGTTATAATTATAATATGATTCAAAAGGAAGCCTAAAATACACAAAATACATGATGATTGCATCGTAATAAATGATTGTCATTGATAACATCATCATTCTTTGCATTCGTAGTTCTTCTATTAGTATTCTTCTATCATTTACTTTTCTGCTGTCAGGTGTCATGTTATTACGTCATAGTATAAGTCAATCATTTCAGGGTGAGGCATCAAATCTGGATATTCTTCCATTTAACTCTAAAAAAAAAAATGTATCAAATGTATTTATAGATGATTGATTTTTAACCAATGTATTGACTCATGGAGTCTGGGGCCTGGATCTCCCACCTGGTGCCTCGTCCTCCTCGGCCAGACCTTCCCCGGGCCTCCTGGCTGATGCTCCGGCCAAGACAGGGAGGAGTCCCGGGCTGGTACCAACACCACCACCACCTGCACCACCCGTGTTGGTGGTGGTGGTGGTGGTGGTGGTGGTGGTGTTGTTGTTGTTGGGGGTCCAGCTGCTGTAGGTGGTGAAGCCCTGCTGGGGGGCGAAGGAGCAGACGCTCTTGCCCCGGTAGGTGCAGTTGAAGAGGTAGCAGCTGAGCGTGTCCCCGGGCGGCCGGAGCTCCTCCTGAACCACGGCCACCGTGCAGTGCGGCTGCGAGCAGCAGGCGTGCAGGCAGTCCCTCCAAGTGAACACCTGCTCGGGGGCCAGCAGGAAGGTGGCGCCCTGCTCGATGGAGGCCTTGGTGCGGATGATGCGGTCCCCGGCGGCGGTGAAGTCGCCCACGCAGGAGTCGACGGCGTCGGCCCCGGTTCTGTACGTCTGGTCCTGCTGCTGCTGCTGCTGCTGCTGCTGCTGCTGGAGCTGCTTCCGGAACTCCTCCAGCAGCTCCTCCACCCCGGAGATCTTGGACTTCAGGTCGGAGATGGGAGTGGAGCGGGAGTCGGTGAGTGTGGCGGCGGAGAGGAGCAGCAGCACGGAGGCGGCGATGAGCCGCACGGATGGAGGAGGAGGAAGAGGAGGAGGAGGAGGAGGAGGAGCAGGGTGGAGGTGGTGGTGGTGGTGGTGGTGGTGGTGGTGGTGCTGATGCTCAGCCATGTTGTTCTCACCGCGGCTCCCTCGCTCTCCGGCGGCTCCTCCGCACATCACAGTCCCCGGGAGAGAAGCGCAGCCTCCCTACATCCACACGACTTCCGGTCTGTTTACACCCAAACACCGCGGTTTTCTTTCTATTTTTTTTTTTTTTTTTTACATAAGAGCCTGAATCGGAGGACGAGTGATGGAGGAGGTGCGGGTCCTTCCGTCCTTCCTTCCTGTGACGATGCTGAAGCTGAAAAAAAAAAGAAGCATATTGTCATGGTGAAGGGGGAGGGGCGTGCCTCACACTCTGCTGACGTCACAGAGATGGGTAAACCCAGCAGACCGGAAGTGGAACACCTGACCCTCAAACTGCCTCTTGGATGAGAATGACTTGAATGCATTTTTTTAAAGTCACATTTTGTGAATAAAGTATCTCGAAAAGAGAAATAGATAAACAAGTGAATAAATAAACAAAGAAATATATGGAATTATGGTGAATAAAGCCATAATTTCGCAATAATAATGATGTAAATTCAACATAATAAATCAGCAGAAGTGTAGTTTAAATTGTTATAAAGTAAATAAATAAATCTAAATCTTTTCTGACAGATTCATGATAAATTTACAAAAATGAAGTCATATTTTTTAAAATAAAAACAGCCCTTAATTTAATATCATAAAATAAAGTTAAACATAAGGTTAAATTCTTTTTTTTTTCTAGAATAAAAATGTGAAGTTACAATAAAACAATAATGTCAGGATTTACGACTGTATTGTTGTGAAACTCAGACTTTGCCCTCAGACGCTCAGATGACACATCAAGAGCTGATGTTAAAACCTTTGGACTCTAGTTTCACAACAGGACATAGTTGTCTCACTTCCTGTATTGCCTCCATTTTATATAATACTTCACTAAAAGACTCTTGCAACATCTCAAAGTCAAAACACTCAACTGGAATCACAGTTTCAAGATGAAAAGTTTTATTCAACAATATGTCACAAAAGTCTTGATTCATTTTAGAACATGAAAAACAACAAACCTGAAACACTGCTCATGATCACGTTTCCCATGTACGACATTGTGTTTAAAAAAAAAAGTCAAGGTTCCTCCATTTGCATTTTCATCACAACATAAACGTGACAGTTTGTCAGTGTACAACAACAAAAACAAACAAACAAAAACAAATCTAATCACGAACTAAATATCATCTCCTACCGATCAGTTTTTCATGTGTTGACTTTAGACTCTTTCCAATCCAACATGGCGGCCCATGTCATCATATCTCTCATCAATATATACTGTATATTTAAAGCACAGAAATGTGATTCACAGATCATTCTATAACACAATATTTACATGTTTGTGAAAAATAATAAAAATGGTGATTCGTAATATATAAAAGGAAATGTGGAGAAAAAAAGAAACCCTAAAATTAAATAAACAGTAAATAAAAATAAAAAAACCAAACAAATGAGCGCATGCACAGACATCCTTCAGGTTACCATAGCAATTAAATTAAAAATGCATTTTAAATAAAGTAGTGAAAAGATGATAGAAAAACAAATGGTGATGTTGAATGTAGTACTTTGTGTCTCAGGCTTGTGTTTGGATAGAAAAGGGTCAGTTCTGTAAACCTTGTAAAGACGATAGGAAAAGTTTGTTTTTAAGGTTTTAATGGTGGATTTGTTTGTTTGTTTGTTTGTTTGTTTATTTCTTTTGGCGCATCTGTAACAAAAAGCGTCACCACGCGACATAAAACCAGTGGCACTTCTCAGTGATTGTTTTTCAAAAATGACCTCAGGTTCAAAATGTCTCTGCTTCGCAGGCCCTCTGAAGGCCCCCTCTGAAGGTCTGGCTCGTATAAATACTGAGGTAAAGAGGAGAGAATACTGAGTTTGTTTGTTTGTTTGTTTGTTTGTTTGTTTGCTTCTCTGAGTGGTGGTTGTCCTCTACGGCCTCAGGGGCTTCTGCCTGTGGTCTGTGATGGCCTTCCATAGTTTACACAGGATCCCGCCTCTGACACAGACACACAGAGACACAGGGTTAGATCACGGTGCACTCAGTGCCATCGAGAAGGGGGCGGGGCTTAGTCACACAATAAGTTAGTAATCATTTTTTATTGGCCGGCAGCAAACCGTCAAAACATAATGGAATATGGCCCATACATGAACCTTGCGCTTGACTGTATTGTACTACTCCGTTTCGACACTAGATGGAGCCACTGCTTCATTGAGGACAGTCCTGCATGGGTCCAATTTTGTAAAAAAAATAAAAACATATATATATATATTCTAAATCACTATACATTAAAAAAAACACCAAGTATATAAAATTCATATAAATATGTATTTAAATGTTTCCCTTTATTCTTTATCCTAAGTATTTTTACTCTGTTTTCTTAATTCCTCAGGGCTGGAGGCGGGATCTACCTGTCTGTCAAAGAAAGGGGCGGGGTTTCAAAATCAATGGCAGGTGACTTAAGTTTGAATGGCTGCAGCTGCTCTGCTTCGACTGAGACCATGCGGCCACACACACACACACACACTGGTGAGTTTGTTTGTTTGCTCTTATTTAACGCTTTAATGTCTGTTGAAAGCTCGTCACCTTTAGAACGACCTGAACAAATGTAGTTTTAATGTTGACTATGATCCGAGAACTCACATGCAGATACTGGTTTCTGTGAAAGGCGCTTTGAGGGTTAATTAAAGTGACACTCCTTAAATGTCAGTCCTCTTAAGGCGTCCGTACTTTCCTTACCTCAGTCTCAAACTCTTCAGATCCTCTCTGGTGACGTCGTGCAGGATGTTGTTCAGCGTGAACTCCTCGTTCAGTATCTGGGGAAACGGTGGAACGCAGATCATCAATCGTCACAAACCATCAAAAATAGTTATTGATCGTTGATGGCGCGAGACTGACTTTATCGATGGCGTCCTGGTCGGCGCCGCAGAGTCTCAGCCAGCTGCTCAGCTCCGAGTCCTCCGGTCTCTCGGTGGGTGGACTCGTCTCCTCTGAGGAAGACGAGGGGACGTCTGCTGAGGAGGGACAATCAATACAATACGGTCCTCTCTATGGGGGCGGCCATCTTGCACCGCCATACTGTTACAGGAGCCCAGAGTGGACACACAACTGCAACCTCGCCACTAGATGTCACTCACTCCTTTAACATAGCGTCTTTAATGGAGTTTAGTCCGAAAAGCAGATCATTGTATCTGTAAGGCAGCGATATTCAACTGGTGGGTCGCGACCCAGAAGTGGGTCACAAACCCATATTTCAGTGGCCTTTGATTGAGAAGTAAAAGTGGAGCGAAAACAACGCTGTGCTTTTATTTTGAAGGGGGGTTCTTCATGCATGGGAGCGCCGTCTATTGACACTCCTCGACA